>NW_008991503.1:52814-67426 GCF_000313855.2 Musa acuminata subsp. malaccensis
TGTGATCGTCCATCTCATCCTCGTCGGTTCCGTCGACATCTTGATGCATCTCCATGCATCATGATCGTCCGTCTCGTGGGTCCCGCTATCGTATCCACACTCCCGCTGCGCCTCCTCATGTGATTACAACTTAATCATAGGCACGCAGGCCCAACAATAAATGAGAAATATAATGGAGGCTCGCAGACCTCAATAATAATAATCACAAGTACACACATCACACGGTCCATGATCATCCGTCCACACATCATACATCACATTATAAATAATCATCATCATGTAGGACTACTAGATAATAATAAAAATAATAATCAACTAAACCTTTTAATTAATTAATATTTTCTGAAATCAGGGACATGTAGGGAATTTCTCAATTTCTAAGGGTATTTTCATAATTTGGACAAAAGACAGAAATTAGAATTTTTCAAATTCACAGAGGCAAAACTATCTTTTTGCCCAAAACCCTAATTCCCTCTTACTGCTGACGCCGCTGCCACCTTGCTAGTAGTGGCATGTGCGGCGGGGCCCTCGCCTGCAGGCGGTGCTGCCGCTGCAAGTGAGCGCCTCCGCGGGCGGTTCTGCCGGCGGGGCAACGCCCGCAAGCAGTGCTGTCCCGTCGGCGGCCGCCCCTATGGGGGGAGGGTTTCGCCCGTGGGAGCAGCGGCGGCAGGCACCGCTGCCCTACGGCGTCTCACCCCGCGGGAGAAGCGGCCGCAGGTGCCTATGCCCGCAGGCTGCCAGCCCCGCCGGACGCAAGCCTACTGCAAGCAGGCCGCCGACCGACTGCTGCAAATGCAGCCCTTGTGCTGCCCGCCTTCGGTTGCGCTGCACGCACGTAGATCGAGGGCAGCAACTGTTGCTGCCCTTCCTTGTTTTTGCGTCAACGATTTTGACGTCAAAATTCTTCTTAAACACAACATACGCAGTTCAAAACCAATCATTCGCATGAACAACCTGGCTCTGATACCACTGTTGGGAAATCTTGGGGGCGACATCACATGCGTAGCGGAAGAACAAGAAAATAAAATCCCCGATTCCCAAAGAGATGTTCGTCGTCATGCGAAGATTGGTGCGCAAAATCCGCGAAACTTAAAACTGTGTATAAAGTAGATTGTGTTACCTAGGGAGATCGTATATCCCTGTTTCCTTGCAAATCCTTAGGAGAGGGTGAAGGAGGTCAAGCGTCCTCCTCTCTAGCAGTGATCCACACAGCAGGGTTGAGAAAACGCTCCTCAAAACTCCAAGCCTGCTCTGAGGTGGAGAGGGAGAGGAGAATAGGAAAGGCAAGCAAAGGCTTTGGCCTATGAGGCTCTGAATCCCTCCTATTTATAGAGGTCCCCTGTCAAACCCTAATGGGTCCTCCCCTAGTGGGTATTGGATCTGCATCTAATAAGACAAGGGTTCCGTCGGATATCTCATATCCGAACCTCTACTCATCGTAATGCCTACCATATGTGTGTGACCCTCTAGGCCCAATATCGAGCTGGCCGTGAGTCATACCTATCAAAACTCCTTCTAACTCAGTGAATTATTATCTCTGTAATAATTCACTCGACTCATCGACTACGGACGTACTAGGCCACTACGTCGTAATCCCCAGACGATACAGGGGAATCCAATCCATTGGACCTGTCTGTCCTCAGTTACCATGTACCTATAGTCCCTCATCCATCTAATATCCCAAAGACCGTATATCGAGCATGGTGCTGTCAGACCCATACAGTTTCTACTCGAGTCTCGCTCTAATCGGATTCTCCCGGAGAACTCTTTCTCTCTCAACCCGAATGATCCTGGCCAGGGATTTGTCTGAGCAAGAACACATGGGATATTCCTCTCATGACGCCGAGAGTGGATGATCCTCTATCGACACTCAATAGTCCTCGTAAGGTCGACTACCACTCCCAATGACTAGCTGTACTAGATCTAGGACAGCCAAACCTATAAATCTGGTATCAAAGAGTGGAGCACTCATACAGGACATCCTTGGTGTCTCAAGTCTAAGGACTAGATACACCACTAGGACTACGGAATCGCTGTCTAACAATAAGGCATCATCAACCATCCAACATTCTGTAAGCGGATCAATTAGTAACTCATTCTCCAATGAGCACCTATACTGTATCCCTAGTGTCCCTACACAAGCAGCTATAAGACCAGCTGCATCCATCATATGGATGGGTATACAGCACACTAGTCTGTCCGGTTATCACGATGTCCCTCTCGAGTAACCTATGACCGGGATTATTTAAGATATGTGTTTAAAGGTGAATCGATCTTATTATCGTGATCTCATCACGATCCGATTCCCATTGCACAAATCCAAGGACATCACAATATATATATATATATATATATATGCATTTATGCAATAGTTATAAAGTGATATACGCCAAAATATAATAAGCAAAAAGATTCTGTATCAAGTTACACGTGCCATCACTCACGTGATTGGCTTATTGGGCACCTATGACTAGCAGATACTACATTGTTTATTAAAAATTTTAAAAATAATTTTTTTATTATTCAAATTTATGTTGATGATATTATTTTTGGTTCTACAAATGAATATTTATACGAATCATTTTCCAAAAGTGTGAGCCAAGAGTTTGAAATGAGTTTAATGGGTGAACTAACTTTCTTTTTAAGCTTACAAATCAAACAACTTAGTGATTGTATTTTTCTTAGTCAAACCAAATATACATTAGAATTACTAAAATGGTTTAATATGGATGATTCAAAAGCTATCAATACTCCTATGAGTACCTCTACTAAGTTAGATATAAACGAAAGTGGAGAAAGCTTTGATAAAAAAACTTATAGGGGTATGATAGGTAGTTTACTATACCTCACTGCAACTAGACCAGACATCATGTTTAACATAGGACTTTATGCTAGATTTCAATCTAATCTTAAGCTACCTCATAAAGTAGTTAAAAGAATTATTAAATATCTTAAAGGAACCCCTAATATAGGATTATAGTATCTAAAATCCAAAAACTTTGAATTAATTATCTATGCTGATGAGGATTTTGCTGGATGTAGAGAAGATAGAAAAAGCATATCCGAAACATATCAATTCTTACGTCATGCACTTGTTTCTTGGTCTTCCAAGAAACAAAACTTGGTTACATTATCTACAACCGAAGCAGAGTATATAGCAGTTGGTGCATGTTGTGCACAAGTTGTGTGGATGAAAAATACATTAGAATATTATAAGATTCACCTTAAGAATATTCTCATAAAATGTGATAACACAAATGTAATATGTTTAACAAAAAATCTTATTCAATACTTTAGAACTAAATATATTGACATTAGGCATCATTTCATAAGAGATCATGTTAATAACCATGATATATCTTTAGAGTTTATTGATACAAAATATCAATTAGCCGATTTTTTTATAAAACCTTTAAATGAAGAATAATTTGATTTTATTAGAAGAGAGTTAGGGATGTTAAGTTGTCCGAATGCATGAGATTGTTGTATATCTTTTCCGGACTTTCTTGATTTTTTTTGTAAATAAAGCTTTCATGAAATCTGAAATATCAATTTACTTGGTATCAAATTTATTTCATACCCTTGCTCCATCACTTAATGATTTTTGATATACTTAATCCCTTCACTCATGGATTTCATTGACAAATACATCTCTCATGGATTTCATTCGTGGATTTTCGATCCTTCATTTGATGCTCCTTTCCCATGAATTCTTCCTTACTCTTCTCACGAAAGAAGAATTTTTATGGACTTTTAGTACGTGATGATCACTTGTAAGAATAAGGATTTGATTTTGTATGGACATCTTGATCCTTTTAATGAATCATTTCTCTTTGTCAAAATAGAAGCGTGATTTGATGAAACTCATTTATTGTTTTGGATTTGACTTGGTTCAAATCCTTTCATGAATTTGGTTCTTGATGAATTCCTCTCTTACTCTTCTTCCTCTTCTTCTTATGTTTTATGACAAAGGAAGAAAGAAACTTGCACATCTCAATAAGAATCAAAAAGTAAAAATGTTAGCTTATCCATTTTAAAAACCAAAAGTAGTTATGCAAAGTTTTTGCTTACCTTCCTTTTTGGCTTGGATAAATTGGAGTGGAATTTGCTTGAATTTTTTAAACACACTTGCATTGTTGAATCATTCTACTTTTTGTTGATGACAAAGGGGGAGAAATATGACAAATTGATGATAAATTGGCATTATGAATAATGTGTAAGTTGATGATAAAGGGGGAGAAATATGACAAATTGATGATAAATTGGCATTATGAATAATGTATAAAATGTATCTTATCGTAAATGCTTGAATGTTTTACGAATGCTTGAAATACGATTGGAGTCGTCAAATACATCACAACACATCGTAAATACTTGAAATATATCAAAATGTATTGTATATGTATTATATGTATCATAGATACTTGAAATATTTCATGAATGCTTGATAAATGTCTATCATTATGATAAGGTATCATAAGCTTAATTTCCTACTTACAATTGATATCATGCCTCGGATTGATGAATTATCAGTTTTGAAATTTGAATCTTGCTAATTGAAATTCGTATCATTCTTGAAAATGATGATTGTCTATCATCATTCAATATTGAACTTAAAAATAGATGTCATGCCTTAACATCATTTGTATTGTGATTTGAGCTAGTAAATCATGATTAGTATCATGATGTGCATGTCGATAAGTTTAAATGAATATAACTTATCGGTTTAATACTTGAATTCAAAGGCCTTGAATTCAAGAGTGTCTTTTCTCAAGTATGGCATATAGATAGGGGGAGTTAAGGTTAACTCTATCATTAATTGATTGTCATCATAAAAAAGGAGGAGATTATTTAATCTCAGATTTTGATGATGAAATCAATTGATAAATTATTTGATCAAATCTATATGTTGAGAAAAGTATGCAAGATTAACTATGATAGTGATCAAGGCATAAAGCAAAACAAAGTGCTAGAGTTACGATCGAGATTTCGTTAGGAGTTTGAGAGTTCGTCGGAAGACCGGAGGTTCGTCAGAAATGTTGTTAGAATTGACCTAGAAGAAGCTCATCAAAACTCACCAAGAAGATCATCGTAAAATCCAGGAGCTTGCCGGAAGTCCATTGGAAGATTGTCGAGAGATCATCGGAAGCTCACCGAAAGAAACCAAGACTTACTAGGCTTGTTTTGTTTAGTGTATACCTTAAAAATCGTAGTTAGCACATAATTAGGGTTGGGTTTGGGAGGTAATCCCATTAATCTTGTTAAGGGCCAACTAGGCCAGTAATTGGATTGGTTTGGGCCAGATTCAAAGCCCAACTAGGTTGTTGGACCCTATCTGGCAGTGGCACCGATAGGTCGGGGCGGTGGAACTGCCTAGGAAGCAGTCTCCTAGGTGGTCTAGGCGGTGGTACCACCAGCAGTTATTACTATCGGGCGATGGTACTGCTAGAGCTCAGTATTTGAGGCTCTATCGAGCGATGGTACCTCCATAGTAGGTAGTGGTATTGCCTAGTGTCAGAGTGTTAGGCGGTGGTACTGTCCAATATTGGCGGTACCACTGCTAGTACTCCGAAAATTCGGGATGAGACACTTTTTAGCTTCAATTTTGAAGCTATTGGGGCTTATAAATACCCTACCCTTTTTTGCATGAAAGAGCAACAAAATGATATCTAAGTGTGGAAAAATCTTGAAGTGTTGGGGTGTAAAAGTGTTATAAAAGTGCAAGAGTCTTTCTTCTCTCTTTCTTTAGTTTTGTAATTATCCAAGAAGAGGTGTGAGACTTGTAAAGGTTATCTCCTAAACTCGTGAAAAAGGAGAAAGTGCTGTAAAGAGGTGGTTGGTCTTCGCCTATTGAAGGAAGACCATTAGTAGACACCGGTGACCTCGACGGAGGAGGAATCGAAGATGGATGCAGGTCACAACAACTGAACCAATATAAATTCCGGTATGTTCTTTCCTTACTACTTATTCTCTTTACTGTACTTTACTTTACTTCATTGCAAACTATCCAATCCTTTCTTCTCTACTCACTTGCAAACTTATTTGAGTCTAACTAATGGTTTTCGTCGAACATAGAGTTTTATTGAACGAAGTTTTCCGAAATCATTGAAATTTATCGTTTTTATCCGTTGCACTAATTCACCCCCCCCCTCCTCTTTAGTGTCATTCTTGATCATAATAATTTAGAGTCAAAAAGTGTCTCATCCTTGGTTTTCGGGATACTAGCAGTACCACCACCAATACTGGGTGATGCTACCGCTTGACATTCTAACACTATGTGGTACCACCATTTGACAGGACAATACCACCTCTAGGCAGCATTAACTGCTGATGGTTCCACCACCCAGTCTGGGTGGTACCATCGCCTAGATGACCTGAGAGGTTGAGCCCCAAGCGGTTCCACCGCTTGGCATGGCTCCAAGCGGCCGAGTGGGCTATCCATCCGGCCCAACTCAGTCTTAATTTAGGCCCAATGGCCCCCTAATTGAGTTGGCCTAATTTCAAACCAATTACAACTTAAAATTATTTAGATCTAAATAATTATTATAAAGAAATAATCACATGTTTTTTGGTATGTCATTGGTTCATCGATGCTTCATCCAATCCTTCGATGCATTGTCTTCTTTTGCAGCCTTTTGCCCAATCGGCATGTTGACCTTCGCAACTCCGATCTCTTTGATGCAATGTCCGCTCTTATAGGCTCGATGCCTGAACTCATGACATGAAACCTTCTGCCAACACATCGACCGATCCTTTAGCTTAACGTCCAATCTTCTGACATGTTTCACTCCGGCCAAACATTGATTCTTCCTGCTTTAATTATTTCTTCATGATCGAAGCTAGTCCTGTGTCATTCAAAATACAGATTAGATCATAAACTCTATCAATTGGTTTTATCATCAAAATCCAAGATTCAACAATATCTCTTTTTTTTATGATGATAACTAATTGATGATGGAGTTTAAACCAAACTTCTCCTATCAATATGCCATATTAATAGAAACGTAAATTTAGAAATAAATTATGAATCAAAGTAACATATCATCTTAAAATCATGCATAATCAAAATTTTAATACATCATTCTATATATGATCATTATTATAATTTCTCCTCCTTTGTCATCGATAAAAAGGATAAGTGCAACTATCAAGTTTTAGAGAAATGCAAGCTTTTGAACATATAAGCTAGTGAATTCTTTCTTATCTTTTGAGAAGTGCAAGCTAGCAAGTTTTTTGAGAATGTGAAGTTTAGTAAAGTTTTTGCTTCTCTTGAGATAGCAACATTTTGCTTCTTTTTACAATGTGCAAGCTAGCACCTTTTTGCTAATTTTTGTAACACACAAGCTAGCAAGACGAATTATTTCTTCGTCTTACAAGTTGTGTAAGCTTACAAGTTTTGCCTTTCTTTGCAAGGTAGCAATTTGCTTTTCTTGAGATGTGTAAGATAGCACTTTTAGCAAGTTTTATATCATGCAAGCTAGTAAATTTTACTCCCCCTTTGTTATTGTCAAATAGAAGGGAAAAATATAATATTATAATTCTTTTCTTTTTACATCAATTTTTAAATGATGACAAAAGGTATACAACCATAGATATAAAGTTGTACCAAAAAAAAAATATTAAGAAGTCAAGTGACATATCATGGTGTATTTGGATAGGTCAAATAGTGAAAAGAAAGAATCATAGTAATCAATCTTGATTCATATAAAAAAAATTCTCAAGTTAAGATTATGATAAATCAAGAAAAACAATGATTCATATGGATAATTCTCCTTTTTAGTAAATGGCAAAAAGAAACATAAGAGAATAAATATGAGATCTTGATTTACAAAAAAAATCTCAAGTATCAAATATTGAGAAATCAAGATCATAATTAGGATAAAATAAATAAATCTCAATCCATAAAATTTTCTTGTAAGAAATGCCAAGTCGTCATCATCATCACTTTGGGCATGATACCAAAACAATAAATTTTTAAATCATCATTACTTGGGTATGCATGATACTTGGTTTCAAATTTTCAAGGTATAACATGCACAATTTCAAACTATTATCAAGGTCATAGTTTGTTTGCATAAGTCTCTTCTTTAATAAATGGTAAGAAGAAATAATCAAAGATAGAAAAGATTTTGATTCTCATAAAAGATACCTCAAGTAGAGAAATCAAAAGAAAGTTCATGATTCGATTAGAACTCATTCAAATTTAATTTGTAAAATCATCAAAATCACTTTCTAGTTCAAGAGATTCATAAAGTAGATTCATCACTTAGAATCACTTGTTGAAAAATTGAAAAGCTTTAGAGATATTTTCAAGAAAAATGCATTCTCCTTTTTTTTATGTATTTCAATTTATGTGATTTATTTCATACAAGCATGCCTTTGTCTTTTATCCCAAACAAAAACATGCATTATCATTTAAAAATGAAAATAAGATTTATCACAAGAGTTATAAAGATCAATAAACCATAAATCACAAAAAAAATCATCATTACTACAAATTATCATGCATTATTAAATCATCAAGTATGATTTCATTAAACATAAAGTATTTTCAATCAAAATCATTTTGTTTATTGTAGTAATGCATTTTTCTTCTTTAGTGAATCTAACTCATTGCATTTAGTGTAAGGAGTTAACATGCAATTGTCACACTCATTTTTAATTTTTTAAATAACTAGAAAGAGAAGCATGGATTTTTTGTATATTTATTTTATTACTAATTTATAATCATCAAACAACTCAAGTAATTTCATTGTAAGGTAAAGAGGTTTCATATGAGTCATTTACCTCATCGTCAAGAGCCACCAAAGCATAGTTCACCACTTTGCCTTTGTTGGTTTGCTTCTCTTCTTCAAAGATACTCGATTTATCCCAAGTCACTTTGAGTGTCTTTTTCTTCTTTGATAATCTCTTCTTTTTAAGTTCATTTTTATTTTTTGATTCTTGTTTTATGAACTTTTTAAACTTTGTTGTTAGGAGATCAAGTTCATCATCACTTGAGCTCTTGCTCAAGTGGTCTTCTTTTATTCTAAGTGCAAAATCCTTCATGTCCTTTGGAAGGTTATTCTAAAGTTCATCATATGATACACAAGTCATTTCATATGTCATCAAAGACCCGATAAGTTCTTCAAGTGGAAACTTGTTTAAGTTTTTTGCCTCTTGTATTGTAGTTACTTTTGAATCCCAATTTTTAGAAAGAGATCATAAAACTTTACTAACAAGTTCAAGATTCTAAAAACATTTGCTAAGAGCTTTTAAATTCTTAACAACATTCGTAAAATGAGTGTACATATCAACAATAGTTTCGCTTAGCTTCATTCGAAACACCTCAAAATCATGTATCAAAAGATTTATTTTAGACTCTTTTACTCTATTCGTGCCTTCAAGAGTTACTTCCAATGTGTGCCAAATCTCATGTGCAGTTTCACAAAAAGAAATACGATTAAACTTGTTTTTATCTAAAGCATAAAATAAATCATTCATAGCTTTCGTATTTAAAGAAAATATTTTTTTCTCATAGTTATTCCATTCATTCATAAGTTTATAAGGGGTTTAAAAACCAAGTTCAACGATATTCCATAAATCAAAGTTCAAAGAAAGTAAGAAAACTCTCAACCGAGTTTCCAATAAGTGTAGTCTCATTGAACATATGAGGACGATTGATAGAAAGACCCTTTTGAAACTCAAAAAAAGTCATCTCTCTTAGGTGTTAATCAAATTGAGGAAAACTAGCTCTAATACCAACTATTTGGACGGTGTCGGCACTAAGAGGGGGGGTGAATTAGTACTTTTGTAAAAATGACGGTTTAAAAATTCTCGTTTAATAAAAATCATATCGGAAAGATGTTAATTTGAAAACATGTTTGTAAGCATAGTAAAAGTAAGAAATCAGTTTGCAATAAAAATGAAAAAGCTTAAAGTAAATGCAAACCAGATTTATAGTGGTTCGATCGTCATGACCTACATCTACTCTCGATCTCTCTTCACTCGAGGCCTACGACTTCCACTACCGATCTTCTTTTAATTGGTGAAGATCAACTATCCTTACAACTCTTTCTCCTTTTGATAGGCTTAGGAGAGAACTTTTATAACCTCTCTTTTTGAGACCTCACTACTCCATTTAGAGGAACTTCTAAATGCTAGGAAGAAGTGACCCTACATTTCAAGAGAGATTACAACCTTTCTTTCTCAATAATATTTTCTCCCTTTCTACTCAATTTTGTGCCTTACCAAGCAAGAATGAATGGGGTATTTATAAGTCATAAATTGATTTCAATTTGGAGCCAAAAAGTGCTTCATCCTCTGTTTTCGAGGTACTAGCGATACCACCACTAGGACTAGGCGGTACTACCGCCTGACACTCTAATAGTAGGTAGTATCACCGTCTGGAAACATTAACTGCCGATGGTACCACCGCCTAGACCACTTGGGAGGCTGAGCCTCAAGTGGTTCCACTGCTTGGCATGGCTCCAAGTGGCCGAGTGGGCCATCCAACTAGTCTAACTCAACCCTAACTTAGGCCCAATGGTCCCCTAATTGAGTTGGCCTAATTCCTACCCAATTATAACTTAAAACTATTTCGATCTAGATAATTATTACAAAGCATTAATCAAATATTTTTTTGACATGTCATTGGTTCATCGACATTTCTTCCAATCCTTTGGCGCATCATCCTCTTTTGCGACGTTTTTCCTAATCGGCATGTTGACCTCCACAACTCCGATCTCCTTAGTGCAATATTTGCTCTTCTAGGCCCGATGCCCAAACTCATGACATGAAACACATCGACCGATCCTTCGGCTCGATGTCCAATCTTATGACATGTTACACTCCGACCAAACATTAACTCTTCCTATTTTAATTATCTCTTCATGATCGAAGCTACTCTTGTGTCACTCAAAACGTAAAATATTATTCAAATTCAAATCATCAAAATCACTTTCATAGTTCAAGAGATTCAAAATAATATAAATAGATTTATCAATCTTTTATTCAAAACTCAATAAGATTAAAAAAAATTTGAGAAAACTATTTCCCTCTTTATAGTTGTTTCAATTCATATGATTTATCTCATACAAGCATGCCTTTGTCATTTATACCAAACAAAAATATGCATCATGTTTAAAACTGAAAAAGCCACTTTCATTATGGTAAAAATCGATAATCCATAAATCGCAAGAATCATCATGCATAATTTCGAAAGATAAACTCATTAAGCATGATATCAAATCATTACTCTAAATCATCATGCATAATTTAAATATAAAATTGTCAAGCATGATACTTACATTATTTCATATAAGCATATATTTTTCTTTTATACCATATCAAAAAATATATCATTTTTAAAACCGAAAACATAACTTTCATTACAGTACAAAGATCGATAATCCATAAATCACTAGAATCATCATGCATAATTTTGAAAGACAAACTCATTAAGCATGATCTCAAATCATCATTACATTATTTTATTAAAACATTAAGCATGATTTCAAAACATTTAATATTTTCATTACATCATTAAACATGCAATTTTCATAACCATTTTCAAAATTAGCTTAGAAAAGGAAAAGCATGATCCCCAATTTTTTTAGCATTTTCATTACACTATTAAACATGCAATTTTGAAGAAAAATATTTTTTTAAAAAATTAAATTAAAAATAACTTACCTCATTGTCAAAAGTCGTTAAGGCGTAGTTTGCCAAATCGCCTTTATTGATTTTCTTCTCGTCTTCGGATGAGCTCGATTCGTCCCAAGGTGGTTTTCTCTTCTTGCGTTCATAGCATGTAGTTGCATTCTTTTTAGTTTACCTTTATTCTTTGATTCTTGTTTTAAGAGTTTTTTAAGATTTATTATGAGAAGTTCAAGGTCATCATCATCATCATCGCTTGAGTCATTACTCAAGTGGCATTCTATTGTTTAAAGTGTCAAATCCTTCCTGTTCTTTGGAAAGTGGTTCTCATGTTCGTCAAGTGCATCATGAGTCATTTCATAGGTCATTAAGGATCCGATAAGTTCTTCAAGTAAAAATTTATTTAAATCCTTTGTTTCTTGTATTGCCATTACTTTTGATTCCCAATTTTTAGAAAGAGATCTTAAGATCTTGTTAACGAGTTCAAAATTAGAAAAGCATTTATCAAGACCTTTTAAACCATTGATGATGCGTAAAACAGGTATACATGTCAACAATGGTTTCGCTTGGCTTCATTCGAAAAAGTTCAAAATCATGTATTAAAAGATTTATCTTAGAATCTTTTACTCTACTAGTACCTTCGTATGTGATTTCAAGAGTATGTCATATATCGAAAGCTGTTTCACAAGTAGAAACCCGATTAAACTCAGTTTTATCCAAAGCGCAAAATAAGGCATTCATAGCCTTTGCATTTAAAGAGAAACTCTTCTTCTCCAACTCATTCCAATTGTTTATAAGAAGAGAAAGACTTTTAAAAATCAAATTCGACTATATTCCATAAATTGAGATTCAACGAAAGCAAGAAAACTCTCATTCGAGTTTTCCAATATGTGTAGTCCATCCCATTGAACGTGGGAGGACGAATGAGAGAGTGACCCTCTTGAAAGCAGAAAAGAGTCATTTCTCTTTGGGTGTTAATCCAAATGAGAAAAACGTGGCTCTGATACCAACCGTTAGGAACGAGTCGGCACTAAGAAGGGGGGGGTGAATTAGTGTAGCGGTAAAAATCACATCAGTTTAAAAAATCTCATTACGATTAAACCCGTTTCAAAATATGTTAACTTGAAAGCATACGGAAGAGTGTAGTGGATGTAAAGCAATGAGAGTAAAGATGGGCAGTTTATAGTAAATATAAATTGCAAGAAGTAAATGCAAACTAAGTTATAGTGATTCGGTAGTCATGACCTACATCCATTCCACCAATTCCTCTTTCGTCGAGGCCACTAGCATCAACTAATGATCTTCCTTTAATAGACGAAGATCAACCTCCTTCTTACAACTCTATTCTCCTTTTGCAGGCTCAGGAGAGAACCTTTACACCCCCTTTTTACAAAGCTTCCTTCACACTCTCCCATAGAATGCTCTCTAAACTTTAAGAGGAGGGACTCTATACTTTACAAGGGTTTTTAACTCTAGAAATATAGAGTTTTTGTTCACTTTCCATCCTTCTCCATGCAGGAATAGCTAGGGTATTTATAGACCCCAAATGGCTTCAAAAATAGAGCCAAAATTTAAATCTCCAAAATTTCAAGGTATAGGCAGTACCATCGCCTGCACTGGGCGCACCATCGCCTGCAGCCTGACATTGGGTGGTACCACCACCCAGTACATAGTTTCGGAGACTGTACCACGACGGTTTCACCTGTTTGGTCATTGTTTGGGCCTTTCTCTTGGCCCAACACAGCCCAAACTTGGGCCCAATTGTCCCCTAATTGGGTTGGCCCAATTCTAATCCTAATTATGTGATAACTATGAATTTTAAGATATTTACTAAGCTAAACAAAGTTTGTAAGTCTAGGTTTCTTCCGTCGAGCTTCCGGTGATCTTCCGGCAAACTTCCAACGATCTCTCGACAATGTTCCAACGGACTCCCAGCAAGCTCCTGGGCTTCACGACGATCTTCTTAGAGAGTTTCGATGAGCTTCTTTGGCAAGCTCTTGGACTTCTCGGTCAATTCCGATAGAACTTTCGATGAACATCCGGACTTCCAACGAACTCTCGAACTCCCAATGAAATCGCGTTCTTGACTCCAAGACTTCATTTTACTTTATGCCTTGCTATCGAAGTTAATCCTGCACACATAAAACACACTTCAATCTAGATAATTATTACTAAACATGAATCATGTTGTCCGGCATGTCATTGGTCCATCAACGCTTCATCCGATTCTTCAGCGCATCGTCCTCTCTTGTGGCCTATTGCCCAATCGGCCAGTTGACCTCTGCAACTTCAATATCCTTGGCACAATATCCACTCTTCTTAGTCCCATGCTCGAAACCATGGCCCGAAGCCTTCTGTCAATACGTCGATCGATCCTCCAGCGCGATGTCCAATCTTCTGATGTGTTTTTCTCCGACCCAACATGATTCTTCCTGTTTTAATTGTCT
Organism: Musa acuminata subsp. malaccensis; assembly: GCF_000313855.2. Lineage (NCBI taxonomy): Eukaryota > Viridiplantae > Streptophyta > Magnoliopsida > Zingiberales > Musaceae > Musa > Musa acuminata. Next base: position 66,899 of record NW_008991503.1, read on the forward strand.
CTCCCTGATCGAAGCTTCCTGTATCACTCAAAACACAGATTAAATCATAAATACTATCAATTGGTTTTATCATCAAAATTCGAGATTCAACATCAACTATCATAGCCTCTTAGATTACTAGATCTCTATCCAATAATCTCTCATTGGCTCTTATTTGATCTCATCCATAGGATCCAATAATTCAGGGGCTTATTGGATATCCAATAAAATAGAGGCTCTGATGGATATCTCATATTCAAATCTCTGCTTGTCACCATGCCTACCATATGTGTGTGATCCTCTTGGCCGAATATCGAGCTAGCCGTGAGTTATACCTATCAGAACTCTTCTAGCTTAGTGAATTATTATTTCTATAATAATTCACTCGACTCATCGATTGCGAACGTACTAAACCACAACGCTGCAATCCCTAGATGATACTGGGGAATCCAATCTATTTGACCTATTTGTCCTTAGTTATCGTGTATCTATAATCCATCTTCCATATATATGTATGTATGTATATATATATATATATGTATGTATATG
>NW_008991503.1:67938-80605 GCF_000313855.2 Musa acuminata subsp. malaccensis
ACATATATACATATATACATATATACATATATACATATATACATATATACATATATACATATATATATATATATACATATATATATATATATACATATATATATATATACATATATATATATATATATATATACACGTGATAAGATGATTATATTATCTACACGCGCTCGGATTTTTCCTCGTTATATATGAATGAAACGTTACTTATCACAACACACGCTCGCACGATTCCATCAGCCTCCTACGTACGACCCTGTACAATGAAAAGTACGAGTCATCTAATAATTATTCGATCTCATTTATTATTATCCTCATTCTATTCTCGTATTAAAATAATTGCTCCGTTACTCAAATCCTACGTCGCTCTGCCTTCCCTTGCGCTTACACGGACGGGTTTCTACACTGCAATTTCTAAAAACGAAAACATCCGATTAACTGATTTTGGATCTCAGGCTGTGTTACACAAACCAGTTTACCACAGAATAAACGTGGATTTGGTCTTTTCGTTGAAAGAAAATTGCATTCACTATCCGCCAATTGAATATATATATATATATATATATAATATATATATATATCCTCCTCCCCATGATAAAGCATGTCCGCAGCAGAGTTCGAAGAGTACGTGGCAGTCAGTGGTGTCCGGAAATCAGAGGGGCCGTAATCACATCTCACCATCTCCGAGCACAATTATGGATGAGCAGTGGAGCTCTCCTGTGCCGTCCCATCATCTGCTAAACATAATACATCAGCAGCCACAAACATCACGTAAGAGTAAACAACTACGACCGGTACCTTCTTGTCTCCTGCCCGAGGAGCTTCTAAAATATTCTGCAAGCGGAGTTCTGGGTACTGGGAGCAGCTTCCCAATAATTGCCAGCGGCCAACTACCATAAGTCGGGGTGGGGTGGGGGGGAACCAAAAACCAAACGAGCAATATGAGTTTTGATATTTGTAAGACTCCGTAACTTGTGGGTGAAGACTTTGATTACTTACCTTGTTATACCAATGGCAACTGAAACCAACCACAGCTTCCAGTTAAGCCTGACAGTCGAAGTAAACTTCCCAAGAAACTCGATAATCAATACCTAGAGAGAAGAAAAAGCAGCACATTGGAACAGAGAAGACTGTTTTCTGCTTGGAATAACAACCAAACCAAGCGTGATTTTAAATTTTCCAATGGAAGTGAAAAAACAGTTTTATTTTGGTTCTCGTTTTCTGGGCATGAAAGAAGCCCATCAATATGGTGAAGAGGTGCTCAATTGGAGAAGAGAGTAAGAAAGTGATGAAGTTGCTGAATGAGAAGGCGTGGATGTAAAACCTTGAAGCAAAATCATTAAATTTTCATTAAGCCTGGGCGCAAATTAATTCAAGACTTAGAAAAATCCAAGTTGAATCAAAATGAACACTTCACTCACCTGAAGAAGAGCAGTTACGCCAACTATCCCCATAAAGAGGTGATTTCTGGCGACTCCACTAAAGACATTAATTTCATCTGGTTTTCGAGCATTAAACTCATTGAATATCTGCATTTTTAACTCATCAAACGAATTAGAAGACCAGTATGACCAACAGATATTGAATGCTACCGCTGCAAGAACTGATATGCGCTTACTTGACAAAGGACAAAGGTATTGAATATAAAGGTATTTTTGACTTTGTCGGCGTGGGCTCGAGTATCGTTCTTCAAATGCAAGATACTTCTACCACCAAAGTTTAGTACAAGGAGGATTGTGATTTGATACAAAGCCTGCAATTAGTCAGACAACCAGTTCTTACTTCTTTGGCACCCAATGTTTATGCAAAAAATCACAACAAACTCTCCCTTTGTAATGAATGAGAGTTCAAATATAATCTTTGCAAAACCACATGGTGTGCAATCAAATTTTCTCCCAAGTCAATAATACAGCAGGAATTGAACTGAACAAACCTGAACCATAAGATTCCTCCACATAATATTTGTAATAAGAGGTTCCCTATCATGTAATACAGGAAACTCATCAGCAGTCATCAATCACGACACAAAAAAGCTTAATGATTGTCAGAATGAAAAAAACAAAGAAAGCACCTCGGTGGCCTATGTGACTTAATGATGCAAAAGATAAAAAGCTTGATGATCAAGGAAAGGCTTGGGATTTCAAGAGGCTTCAGAATTATGGCTATTAAAGATGTAAAGAATATTTATCATGCAAGAAATAAAGATAAATAAGCATACAGACCAAAACAGTGCATGCAACGGATTTAGAAGCATGAAAACACTTTTAGCAATTATACAGAACTACTTCCATAGTCATAACCACTTGTATACAGAACTATTAATTAAGGCCCACATTTTATGATGCAGTAAACACTTTTAGCAACAAAAAAGCAGTAACACAGAAGCTAATGAATAATAAACAACAATCAATATTAAGATAAATCTGTAGAACAGTGATTTAAAAAGCGCTAGGCGTCAAAAAGAACCAAGCTCCAAAAACGCTCGAGGCGCTAGGCGCTTGCCCGAGCAAAGCAAGACACTAAGATATAAAAATATACAATATAATTAATAAATATAATTATTTAAATAAAAAATATGATATTAAATATTGAAAATATGATACAATTATTTAATATGATTCTTGCAAGCTGTTGAATTCTTGAAATTTCGTACTAGATATTGTTTTGCAAGAAAAATACCACCTTTAGTAGTTTTATCACAGAAGATGTAAGTCACTATATTAAGATCTTTCGAATCTTTTAAATAATTATACTTCTATGCAGGATCTTTTTTTGATGTCATTGGAGAATCTATTGAGTTGCTCTGTACACTTGTCATTTATCTTGAAACCCTAACAATAATTTCAAATAAATAAAAATTAACAGTATTAAAATCAAATAATATATTATTAATCTAATAAATAAAAAATATTGTTATCATTACACGGTTTACAGTATACTGTTGATTGAGAACAGCGGCAATGGTAGCAGTGAGCAACGATAGCAGCAACGGCAACAGTGGCAGCGACAGAGGTAGTAGCAGTGACGAGCGACGATAGTGGCAGCGACAGCGGTAGCGGTGGCAGCGACAGCGGCGAGCAGCAACAGTGGCAGCAGCAACGAAGAGCAACGATAGCGGAGAGAGGCAACGGCAACGGAGAGAGGCAGCAACAGTAGAGAGGAAATGTCGGCAGCGGAATCGCAAGCAGGGTTAGGGTTTGGGAAGTCGCGAGAGGCATGCTAGGAGGTTGATATTAGTGCTTTAGTTGGTTTGATTAAACCAACGAACACAAATGCGATCGAACCATACCTATAACGCTGGTTCGATCACCTGGGTTAACCCAGGTGTTCGCCTGAAGTGCCCGACACCTGGGCTCGGGCGAGTGCCCAAGCGATGCCTCTATGAAGCGCGCCGCTTGGACATTAAACAAGGCACTTGAGCGAGGCAAGAGCTCGGGTGAGCGCCCAAGCAATGCCTCTTTGAAGCGCACCACTTGGACATTAAACGAGGTGCTCGGGCCTCGCCTCACCTCGCCCGAGCGCCTATTGAAATCGTTGCTCTAGAGAGGTAAATTTGGTGAAACTAATCCACGAAGCATTACATAACTAGGCATAAAATAGCTACCGGATGCTCTGAGCAAGTCTACATACATTTAAAAAAAAAAGTTAGAAAAAATATCCATTATATTAAATGGTGTATATGATGCTCACATGTGCACTTGAAACTAAGACCTATCACTTGTGCAATAATATATTAACCAATCGGATATCTATATACATATTTCATTATCCTAAAAGAGCACATAACTCATAGAGGAGACCAGATTCTCTGCAACAAAGCGAACTCTTGGAGGAGACTAAGTCAACATCTTTTGCAGTAAATTAATAAGATAAAGTATAATGGCAAATTATGAGAAGGAAAGTCCTTGTTAGATAGCATCACCAACATGCATACAAAATGAGAAATAAAGTATATTTTCACAGACATCTCAAATGATACCTTCCTTGGTGCAATGGATGTTCGTAATATAAACTGTTCATTCTGCCTATCCCGAGAGAGCCAAGTAAATTATGCCCATCACTTGTCAAGTCGAGTTATTATACCAGCTATGGCCAAACAGGCTGGTGGCAAAATCATTTCAACTGGTAGGGTCCTATCATGGGTTACTCCTGCCAGTTGTCAAGTGTACATAATTTCTTGCAGTATGATATTGTCTAAGTTTAACAGTATATCCTCACAAACCATGAAATTTTGGATTTGGAAGCATGAGAGATGTAAAAAAGCTGCTACCGAAATAAAATTCTAGAACAGGTTCAGGAAGCCATGTAAATGTCCCTTAACTGACTGCACATTCAATCATGTTATTCAGTTTTTCCGTTTGACAGCCAGATTACATGTATGCAGACTTAAACAAATCCTGTATTTGACAATCATGATAACTGCAGCTTCTAATTTCCTTATAGGCAGAATTTTGAATTAAAATGTTCCTAGCCAATTGCATTTCTCTCATAAACAAATATAAGGCAACCAGAATTATTACAACTACATTAGTCAAAAGAGTTGAAAACAAAAAGAAACTTGGTTAGAAAATAAAATTTTCTCAAGCTAAAAAAAGAATGGCACTACTTCTAAAGCATTTCTAACCTCCGCCCAACAGGGGTCCTGTCCATAAGGTGGTCAGTTGGTGGTTCAGTTGCTAGTGCAAGTGCTCCAAGTGTATCCATGATAAGATTAACCCACAGAAGCTGTGAAGGCAATTAAACAATTCAGAATGAAGAAACAGGAAGGAACAGTTGCAACCAAAGGAATGTAATAGAAATTTTATTTTTAATATCGTAGTAGACAGGTATCATAGCCTGGTATTGTAGTAGCCAGTTTTCATAGCCTGGATTCTACAACCTTGTATTATCTCTCTCCTAAGTTTAAAATAATCTAACAATTTGACAAGCACATTTAAAATCATAATTGCTGCATGTGACTTCAGCTATCATTGTGTTTTGTAGACATGGAGTTGAGCATGGAAAGAATATATATAACCTGAACAGTATTTAAAGGAACTTCGCCTGAGGAAAAAGCAGCAACAACATTAATCACAAGTGCAGCAACATTGACAGTGAGCTGAAATTGTATAAATTTCTGAATATTTGCATACACAGAACGACCCCACCGGACGACCTAACAACAACAAAAGAAGTGAATATCTCATTATAAATTTGGCAGCTCTAGTTCAGATATCACCTTAAAAGGAAGATATACCTTTACAACTGATGTAAAATCATCATCTAATATAATGATGTCAGAGCTTTCTTTAGCTACTTCTGTTCCCTGAATGCCCATTGCAAGACCAATATCTGCCTGAAACCAAATGTACAGTTAAGTAATCGATTCCTCTAAATCATAACTTCAGAACCAGAGAGGATATTGCACACCTCATGTAATGCAGGAGCATCATTAGTGCCATCTCCTGTTACAGCAACCACATGACCTCTTCTCCTCAATGCTTGCACAAGCAGCAGCTTATCATTTGGGGATGACCTTCCCATCACCTATACATGAATATAAGGCTTTGGTTAAGTGACACTCTCTTAAGAGTTTTTGAAGACATTTGGAGGCAAGTTAACAAGAAATTATTTTTCCAAACATAGAATGTGCTGCATGATCCTTTTTTTTACGTTTTAATGAATATATTTTATTAGTTTAGAATATCGTTTGGACATATTATAAGTTGTTATATGGTAATATCTATTATAATTCAACATTAGTTACCAGACAACAAGCCATAATATCCTAATTATTTGGACATTAATTACCCGAGTGATTTAAAAAGTGCTAGGTGGCAAAAGACGCTAAGATCTCAAAATGCCCAAGGTGCTAAGCGCCCAATCGAGTGAAGCGAGGAGCTCTGAAATATTAAAATATAAAAAATATATAATATAATTGATAAATATGATTATATAAATAAAAATATAACATTAAATTGAAAGGATCCTTTAAATAATTGTATTTTCAAACATGATCCTTTCTCGAATTTTTTAGATAAATCTTCTGAATAGCCTTGTACACTTGTCATTAATCCTGAAACCCTAATAACAATTCTAAATAAATAGAGATTAGCAGTGTTAAAATTTAAATAGGGACTATTATATAAAAATAGTAGTTAATAATCTACTGTTAATAGTATTTAATCTATTGTTAACAGTAGTTAGAGGGGAGAGGAGTCACCGACGATGGAAAGTGGGGAAACAGAGGGCGACGGTGGCGGAGGAACTTTCAGACGACGATGGCAATGGCGGAGAAACTTGCGGATGACGGTAGCAATGACGAAGAAAGCTTCGGACAGCAACAACGATCAAAAGCTGCAAACGATGTCGTGGACAGAGGAAGCTTTAGTCCTCTCCCTTGACGGTGAAAGAAGCTGTACACAAAAGCAACGACGACAAAGGGAACGACGCACGAAAACTAGACTTTCGAACCAATCAATTGGCAGTAGAGGAAGCGTCAGCGGCTTAGGCAACGATAGAGGAAGCAACGACGATGGAGGCAACGACGATGGTGGCAATGACTACGCACGAAGTAGGGTTTACGGCTCTGGGGAGGGAACACTATGTAACTTAGTTGGTTCAATCGAACCAACTAAGCTACTGTTCGACCGAACCAACTAAGGTACTAGTTTGATTGCTCTGTTTCAACCAAGCACTCGCCTGAGGCACTTGGCGCCAGAGTTCAGCGACCGCCCAAGCGATGCCTCACCGAAGTGCACCGCCTTGTCACGGACTTAGCTGGAATTGCCTAAGTCATGAGGCACCCTTGCGACAAAGTTACAAACTTAGCTGGAGTTATCAAAGTCGTGAAGCACCCTTGCGCCAACTTCTCGGACTTAGCTGGGATTGCCTAAGTCATGAGACGCCCTTGCGACATATGCATCCGCAAAGAGTCAACCAAGTTGTAACCTCGTACAGGTCTCGAAGGACCTGTAAAAAAGAAAGTTGATTAGTTTGAAAATGAGCGACGAACAAATCCCGACATCTTGCGAAGAAGGAAGCTTAACAAGTAATTCAGCGAGCACCTTAAGTACAAGAGAGAGAAGAGAAAAAGGAGAAAACAAGGACTTTAGAAGGTTGAACGAACAGTTGCAAGTCCGCAAGCAATTGCTCACCGGGTGTCGAGAGCGAAGGCAAGTTCTTGTCAAGTTAACGTGCGAACTTATGAAGATTGTTTAATGCCCGACACTACCCCAAAGCCACCCGAGGGTTTCCATGGTGTTGAGATGGCTAATGTTTCGTGTGCAATTGCGGTCTGCAGAAAACAGATCGTGGCACATTAAAACAAAGCCATTTTGGGGCAATTTTGTCAGGAGCGACGAGCGGTCGAACTATAGCACTGCAACCTGTTCAAGTTTACATTTTTACAAGCAAAACACACAAAACCAAGGCAAAACATGTTGTCAAGCATCTGTACAAGTATGCAAAAGCGACGAACGGTTCATGGAACGAAGTTGTTGCGGGTGCACAACAACCGTTCATGACATTCTCCCCCACTTAAACGATTGATGCCCTCGTCGACACTTGCTGGTAGGCTTTAGTGGCTGCTTCTTCATGTTGTAAGGCATCTTTGGGCTCCCAACTGGCTTCAGTTCGGGGAAGCTTTCGCCACTTCACCAAGTACTCGGTCTGCTCAGCTCCGTTGGGTAGCACCCTTGTGCCAACTTCTCAGACTTAGTTGGGATTGCCTAAGTCATGAGGCGCCCTTGTGACATATGCATCCTCAAAGGGTCAGCCTAGTTGCAACCTCATACAGGTCCCGAAGGACCTGTAAAACAGAAAGTTGATTAGTCTGAAAACGAGCGACGGTTAAGTCCGACGGCTCGCGAAGAGGAAAGCTTTACAAGCAATTCAACGAGCACCTTGAGTGCAAGAGAGAGAAAAGAGAAAAGAGAACAATGACTTTAGAAGGTTGAACGAACAGTTGCAAGTCCACAAACAACTTCTCACCGAGTGTCGAGCGCAAAGACAAGTTCCCGTCAAGTTAATATGTGAACTTGTGAAAATTGTTCAACGCTCGACACTACCCCGAAACCCCATCCCCCCTGGTGCCACCAGAGGGTTTCCAAGGTGCTGAGATGGTTGACGTTTCACGTGTAGCTACGGTCTGTAGAAAACAGGTCGTGGCATGTCAAAACGGACCCATTTTGGGGCAGTTTTGCCTGACGCGACGAACGGTTGTACTGCAGCACTGCAACCTGTTCGAGCTTACATTTTTACAAGCAAAACACACAAAACCAAGTCAAAGCATGTTGCCAAGCATCTGTACAAGCATGCAAAAGCGACGAACAGTTCGTTAAACGATGTTGTTGCGGGTGCATAACGACCGTTCATGACAACCTGGTCAAGGCTTGAGGTGCTCAGGCCTTGCCTCACCTCACCCGAGCACCTATTTAAACCCCTGAATTACCCTAATAGAACAAAAATGGAAGCCAAATAAAATGGAGACAAAATTTAAGCTTAATTGAAGATTTCAAGGAAAAAAGGTAATAAATTTTGAATTTAATTAGATATTTCATCCTTACAAAGAAGTTTTATCATGGTTGAATAACCTACAAATGAGGCCTATCAATAAAATATTTTAACAATAATTAATATTATCTGTCCAAAAATATATCAAAATATATCTTCCTTGAAGAAGGAATTAAGAAATAATTAATATGCTTTATGGGATGTAACTTAATTGTATCACCCTTGCTTTAATAATGAGAGAAAAAATAGTATTTTACAAATATGGACAAATGAATCCAGTGCAAAGTTATAATAAGTTATAATTGGTGTTTCACACAAGATAAACAAATGATATGGGGGCAAATAGAAGTGTAATAATTTTTCAGTAGTTATGTAAGTTTTGTTGCAAAATTAAGTGTCGACACCAAAGTCCAACTCAATTGTCATTATTGAAGTTGACACTTAAAGAATCAAAGAACTTCATTAGCATCAAACATGCAATTAAGTATCTAACATAATTTTTAACACTATAAAATAGCACAATTAAGATCACTGATAAAATAGAGCCTCGGCTTCCTATCCCCCTGCCCTTCCACTCAATCCCACCAAAAGTAACAGAAAGAAAGAAAAAGAAGGAAAAAGGAACAAAACAAAAAAGTTTTAGATTCTGGAAAGAGCATAAGGATGTAAAGCAATTTAAGGAAACACATGTTTGACATTATTGTAACTCATCTAGTTGAAATATAAAAGGTATGTTGTACTGTCCATAAAGCATCTAGTATTACATCTTAAGACTCATATGGCATTTGTCATTTAGTGTAAAAATCTCTAAGAGAACTTCAAGTGGTGGGATAACTGTTGTCTTACTTGTATCTTCTCAGCAATTTCTTCTCTTTCTGCAGTAGTCTTGGCACGGAATGTTCTTCCCTCAATTAGAATTGGTTCAGGAGCATCAGCATCCTTTAGTATCCCACACTCTAATGCTATGGCTTTAGCTGTCCGAAGATTGTCTCCAGTGACCATGCGAACCTACTTGATCAAGAATAAAAGAAGCTCAGAACACATTACAACATGTCTGAAACCACATTCTTCCTGACTATAATGAAGGAAATGGATCCAAATGTATTACCAATAAGATGTTCAAATTAAAATAACCGTCCCATAAATGATGGTTCTCTATGAGTGATGTTCAGATGATTATCCAAGTCTAGATTTGCAACTATGATTTCACATTGCAATCCATTCAAGGTCAAAGTTACACTGCCAATTTTACAATAAAATGTTGCAAAATGGTAAAAGAAAGCTCATATCAACCAGCATGACCTCAACATTATGATTCAAGGTCACATCAGTTTCCAAGGGCATGATGATGTAGAAATGCATTATAACAGTTAATTTTTTGCACAAATTAAAGAGATACCTTCACACCTGCATGAGTGCATAAGTCTACAGCTTCTTTAACTCCAGGGCGACAAGGATCCTGAGTCAGAAAAATCTAAAATAAGCTGTTTGAATTAAAAAAAGTAAAGATATGGTAGGTGCCTGCAATTATTGCGACTTCCAAGACAGATCATGACTTGAAATACATCAGATTTCAAGTGATGGCATTCATCATGAAGTACAACCAACTTCTTAACTTGCAACTTCTGATTGCTTTCTGATTCACATAGGAATATACGATACTGGACAAAACAACTTCTAACTTAGCAACTTCAATTAACTTTAGATTCACCGAAGTCTTAGTCCTCATCTGTACGTATATTTTTAGGATTGGATACAAACTTTACATCAAGAATATTCGGTAACTCCAATTTTTACTCAACAAAGTAAGAATCAAATTTCTCCTCCTGAAGAAATAACAAGTAGAACTTCAGGAAAGTTACAACCAAAGATCAACCACTATGACACCAATACCTACTGGCAAACAATAGACATATATTACAATTGCATATGTCATGCCAAGCCATATACAATGGTTGGGCACCATACAGCACTTGTAGTACATACTGTCCTTCAGTGCCACTTGCCAACGCTACCAGTAGTTTTGGCCATGGTAAGGAAGGACTATATAAGCACATGTAAATTGTAATATTAACTATAGGAAACAACAATAGCATTTAGATAATTGCAAGTGCAATCTTTAGGACCTACTTTCATCCCCACAATAGCAAGAAGAATTAGATCATCCTCAGGCAATAGCCAGTCATTCCTCTGCTCTTCATTCGGAATATTTTCCAGATTAAAATGTCTATATGCAAAAGCAATGCAGCGAAGGCTAGCTGATGCCATATCTTCAATATACTTCTTAAATTCATTAACCTGCCAAAACAAGATGAATCAAAATTTGCAATTCAGTGAAGTGAAAGTGAACAATGAATAGATCTTTGCCTTATCTGCAGTCATCGGCTGCATAGCACCATCAATATCAAGCCAACCTATACATGAAGCAAGGACAATCTCAGCAGCACCTTTCCAGTGCACATGAACTTCAGAACCTGACTGTGATCACAAGGATGAATCACTATAACTAAAGCATGACAACAGAATTCAAATTGAAAACAAAAGGAAAATAAGTTCAGAGGATATGTATAACATATTGCAAGACAAGATAACCAAATACATTATAATGTTGAAATGCCATAACAACTGAAACAGTTAGTTAGTTTCACTTTGTACTCAGTATAAGCATCATCCACAGAAGAATGAGTCTGTTTAGCTGTAATAACAGTAGTCAAAAGCAATTCATGCCAAGAAGAAAATTACCAAACTGAACAGCAGCAAATGTCAGCACCTGACAATGAACAGATTGCAACTGAAACATTTAGTGTCAATGTCTACAATTATTTATCCTTAATTTTGTTACCAGTATAAGATTTAAAAATACACATCAGAAGCAAAATTAACACCTAATCCGTCTGATAACAGAACACATTTCAAGAAAAATATTACAAATTGTTCCTGAATTAAACATTACACATTCATTATATTCATTAGCAAAGACATAATTGTTTAATAAGATTGGAAGATATTATTACCAGATGTACTGCAACACCTCCACGTTTCTTCTCAGAGTTGAAAGGGAAAACATAAATAATTGAAGATTTTGATTTTGCATAATCAAACTCCATTTCAAGCTGTAGAACATCACTGGTCACGATCAGCAAGTTTGGATAAACAAATTGGTGAAAGGAAACACCAACAGCAACATAGGATACCTTAAATCCCCAATGAAGAATTGCCTTTTCAGTAGGTGAGCCACTAAGCTCAAGAGCACCACTCTGTCCAAATGGATACGATTTTGGTCACAAAATCAAACATGAATTAAAAGAATTAAAGTATGATCACTGTCATAGCATGACAGGAGGGTTAGTCCTACACATAGAAATCTTGACGAGGAAAATCACCAATTTAACAGAATTTTGTAGCATCACGAGTACCCTAAAAATAGAAAATATAGCCGCAAGGCTGTAACGTTCCAGTTATTTAAGGTCAGCTCCATAGATCTCTCACCATTGAGCTTGGTGTAAAGATAATATCGCTAGTTAATAAAAGCAATCAAATCTCTCATTGTCTAGCAAGGTTTTCTTAGCTCATTCACTATCCCTGCAAGCACCATCAATCCCAATCGATTCATCTCCACTAACCATAGATTTACTGGTCTTCCCTGAACATATCTCAACATCTTAAAAGGTTTACCTTCAATAGGGCTAAACCTAATTATTCATGAATTAAAATATTTATTATTTCATCTATGTCTACCTATACATCCACCTCAACATCTTCATCTTGGCTATACTAAACTTATTTACTTGTTTCTTTACTACCAAAAATCTCTATAAACCATTGTTAACCTTGTACATTCCTAAGAAATTTCTTTTTGTCCCTTTTCTGCTTTTCAGTATTTTTTATAAAATTCGATTTATGTGATAGACTAGCTGGCAGTGCTGAACTTAAAATAGAGCCAATTAATCATTATTAGTTTATGGTCTATATTAAGAAAACATTCACTGTTTTGGAGTCATAGGTATTAAAAGATATAGTGAAAAAATAAGACCGAACGTAATCTCCAATTAAGAAAGTTCCTTGTTGATTTTCTCTCTTCTAGGAAAGTTGTGGATGAATTACTTATATGCAAGGATTGAAATATCATACCGTACGGGAGTTTCGACATTCGCTCGATACAGTACGATACTATATA
>NW_008991503.1:80625-118017 GCF_000313855.2 Musa acuminata subsp. malaccensis
CGACGTCGCCTTGTGTGTGTGTGTATATATATATATATATGTGTGTGTGTGTGTGTGTGTGTGTGTGTGTGTGTCTATATATATATTCCGTTCCATCCGGTAATGGGCAGTCCGTGTACCGATCAGCTGACGAACCGATACGTACCGCCCGTACTGAACAGTATTATTCGAAATTGCATACCTTGCTTATATGTACCATTTTGAATTCACGAATATGATTTTCCTTTTTAAACCAGATGGCTAGAGTAATCGTTTTTAACATAAGTGTTTCTTCCAAGGTTTTTAATTTTGATGTGTACTGACCGATACACGTCGTACGTATTGGTCCGAGAGCTTCTTACTACACGGACCGCTCGTTATCGGGCAATACCAAAGTCTTGACCCCGCATCGAGCGATATGGGGTTGTATTGGGCGGAAGCATAAAGCTCGATCTTTCAGCATGCAAACGCAGGGAATATTGATGCAAGCAATCCCGTCATCAAATTTCCAACCCAAATCGCAATGGCGGAGAATATTAGTTGCAAGAAGAAGAATGGGATTAAATCCAAGGTAGAGAAAGAAGACCGAGATCACGGAGAGATCGCCACGGCAACACAAGAAGGAGCTGCATCGATTAACTGTAGGGCATGGAGATGCTGCCACATGGCGACGATGAGGAGAAGTGGCTGGCAGAGGGCATCGCTGGCATCCAGCACAATGCCTTCTACATGCACTGCGCCTTGGTTGGAACCCAATCCCCTTACGATGCCCTAATTGCTAACCCTAACCTTCACCATTAGCCCAAAGTTGTTCTGCTTCTCGTTTGACCCTGATCTCCTATCCTGTGTTAGGATTCCAATGACTTGAAGGACGCGCTCAGGTACTCGGTGAAGATGTTATTGGAGCTACGGGCCTCTCTGCTCTCCCCGCACAAATACTACGAGCTCTATGAGTTGGTAGGCATACTTCTCGGTACGCCTACCAACTCACAAATACTACTTCAGCTATTTAAGGCATACAGCTCAGTATGCCCTAGCGGACCATCGATATGCCTCGGTACGTACCATACCTGAGTATGAAGCGAAATTGCGAACCTTGGTTTCTTCCATATTTTGCATTATTCAGTGTTATTAAGAAAAGAGGAAAAAGGGTGAATAGTTTTTTTTTAGTTTATATATTTGAAAAATTAAAAAAAAGAATTCAAGGGTTTCTAGAAGGAGAATGCAAATTGTCTTGGTTATTCATATTTAGGCAAAATAGTCATCCTAAGTCAACTATCCACTTTCTCCTTTCTCAACTTTGTTCTCCATGACTTTCTGCATTTTTTTTCATATAGTTATATTGTTGCATCAGTTTGCTAGCCAATATGTTAGAAACAGGTCAGGAGACTAACAGCATTAGATGGATCTGGACACATAACGAGAAATAAGTTATATCCACCAGTAAAAGGGAGGGGGAGAGATTACCTCTGGCTTAAACACACTGCCTGTTGTATTCTGAGCAATTCCTTCATATAGAAGAGAAGATACAGAAGAAGATATCAACCGCACATTGTCAGGAGGGTCAATCTTTTTTCCACCAATATATGCTTCCACAACAGTCATCTATATGGTTAACTATTTTTAGAGATCAAGAAGAAACATATAAAATCTATATTTTTCAAGAAAAAAGTCAAATACTACTACTAAGGATTCTCCCCACGGTTATTAGAAACCAAACCAGTGTAGTCACTGTGCAACAACAAACACCAAGAAAGCATCACCGAAACAATTAGCCAACCTGATTCAGGGTCAATGTTCCAGTCTTATCACTGCAAATTGTTGTAGCTGACCCCATAGTTTCACATGCAGAAAGCCTCCGCACCTGCAAAACAATCACCTTAGAACAATTTAATTATGCATGTCAAAAAACAACATCACAACTCGAGTAAACACTTGCCAGAGCCTTGTCAGCCATCATCTTCCGCATTGAATATGCTAGGCTGATCAAAATAAAGGAAATAAGGTAAATCCGGACAGTAAAATAGGTGAAGCTAGCTTCTCTAGCTTATGAGAGAAGATTTATGCACTTACGTCAGAGTAACAGCCAATGGAAGTCCTTCGGGTACTGCCACAACCACAATAGTAACCTACTCAAGTTTCATAGTCGTCGATGACTCAGACCAAGTATACATGGAGATAAGCAGCAAAGTTAGGAGATTAGTATAAGTTCATAGAATTAAATACATACTGCAATTGTCAAGATCTTAATGGCTCCATTTACTGCAGCTTTTGCACTGGTCTGTCCCTTTATAAATTGTGCAGATCCATCAGGATTCTTGGTATGTCCAGTGAAATATCTGAGAAGTCATAATGATCTTCGTGGTGATTAAGTAATTAAATGTGTTAGAAGGGCAAAAGAGAGTTGTCACTTACCTAACCAAAAGGACTACAAGAACAACAACAGCAACAGTCAACCCTACTATACCAATGAAAGTAGCAAGCCCATTCAAGCGCACCTATTCAGAACATGATTCTGATGAGATGGGCTTCATTACTGATAGTAGTCATACATATATTGCATA
Organism: Musa acuminata subsp. malaccensis; assembly: GCF_000313855.2. Classification (NCBI taxonomy): domain Eukaryota; kingdom Viridiplantae; phylum Streptophyta; class Magnoliopsida; order Zingiberales; family Musaceae; genus Musa; species Musa acuminata. The sequence continues at coordinate 83,169 of NW_008991503.1, forward strand.
AGGAACCAAACCTGCAGAGGAGTTTCTTCACCATTATCCTCTGAGATACTGGCCATTAACAGGCCCCATTCAGTATTTATTCCAACTGCAGAAACCTAAATATAATATAAATAAGCAACATGATGCATACAAATAATTACCAGCTGCTTCAAGATATTCACCACAGTTGAAAATATAATCAAGCATGGCATCCATATTTTAAAGAACTTCTGTACTTGATAATTCTTGAGAACTTGGAGAAAATATTTGCCTATAAGGGCAAGAATTACCTGTTAAATCAGCTAGACATCAAGATTTTGATCTGTTACAACAAAATAGGTTTTAAATTAATTGCCCTGACTTGTACAATTAAGTCTGGCATACTAAGTGGCCCGGAACTGGGAAGATGTTGAATTTTCTTCAAATGACTTTTATTGTGGTCCATTTAAATTCTTTGACCTAAACAAATAAACTGTTGCAATAACATGCCCATGCTGCAGCCATGAGACATCTCAAAAGTGTGCAGATGGCCTAGACTTTGCCAGCATTACCCATATGCAAAATCTAAAGCTCTACATAATAGAATGCAAAAAACAAACAAATTAGCATTTGGGCCAAGCCTAGAATCAATATACATAAGCATGTTGAGGTCATTAAAATTTACAAGGTAGATATGTTCCTTGCACACATCATTTTGTACGAAATCCTTATTAATTTGACTCTAGTATATATAAATATATTGGCATTTGCATTAACCGATGTCTCGACCAAGACTGCATTTGAGAGACCAGGAAGCTACTTAAAACTCAGATCAGTTTACCATAATCAGGAAGTATTTGAGCAGGTTTCTGAAGTTCATTCTTTGGATATTTTTCAGTTTTAACTTTCTATCATGATTGAACCTGTTATAGTTATAGAATGAGATCGAGGTGACAGCAAGGTACTGTGTACAGGCTTGTCAATGATTATAGATTCACCACCCTCAGTGCACCATGATTTCCACATTAGAAACAAACTCACTGGACCGTACCTCATATCCAAAAAGAGAAACTCTTTAACAGAAGCTCTGCTTGAGATTACCATATAATTCCACTATAGTTTATGATCCAGATAGACCTGAGTAAATTATTCATAATAAAGATTTGTTACATTACAGGCTAAATTCTACCTCCCACCATTCTCTCCTACACGGTTGAACTTCTAGATTAAAATTCTGCTCCTACAACCATGAATTTAAACAAGTAGACGACACTTTTACCAAAAATCAATAATTAGAGACATATTATTCCAGATCTCTCAAAGAAATGGGGTTTCAAAAGGAATGCCACCACACATAAAAATAAACAGCTTTACAATCCAAAACAAACTCGGTCTCCTCTCTTTTAAAAATATTCTCCCAAAAGCACAAGTCAACATACACTAGAAATATAAGTTCACAAACAAAATAAAGGACTTTAAATATGAAACTTTTACCAACATATTGCCATAACCGTCAGCAACCTTGCACCCAGCCATCAAAAATGGTGCCTTCTGATCTTTGTGAACCTGAAAGAAGGCACCATAAGTTCCATCATGCTAATAACAAGAGGAAATTTTATTTAAAACCAACAGAATTTTATGTAGAACATTTTATGATGTCACTATTTGTTACATAATAAAATAGCTTAAATGGTCAAATGAGACAACTATTTTGTAGGTCATATTAGGAGGACAAGAAAAAGTTTGATTTAGGTATATCTTACTAGATACTGTGTCGATGGTTTATGTTCACATATCTGTTTAGAAATTAAAAGAAAGGATCCTTATATAAAGTCCCAAGATAGTGAGCTATCTCTAGATCCTTCTGTGGAATTAACTATAAAGAATATGAAACAAGGGATTTTGGGTTCTAACAGAACAGAATAAGCATATAACAAAAAGAAAAGAGAAGGTAGAACTTACAACTTTGCTCTCCCCTGTCATGCTTGACTCATCTATTGCAAGAGAATGACCACTTATAAAAATTCCTTCAGCAGGAACCTAGAAGAAGTTTAAGAATATCTCAATAAAAGTGAACATACATGGAATCCCAGAAGCAAAGATTAATTGCTGCATTCTTACCAGATCACCAATCTTGAGGAGAACAATGTCACCAACTACAAGATCAAAAATGGAGACTTCAACTCTCCTGCCACCTCTAATTACCTGGATATTATACAGCTCGTGAAAATAAAATACAAAAAATTGAAGAAAAAACCAAATAAATATTCAAGTGCTGTGAAACCCACCTCCAAATGTATGTTCGACTTCTCCTCATTCAAATTTTGGAATTGTAGTGATTGTCTATAATCACTGACAGCTAGCATAAGATAAGAAATCCAGTAAAGAAAAATATTGAGACACAAATCTCAAGCATTATGAACAAGAACTAATGTATGCCAAGCATATAAAAAACTATCCTTATTTTCAAAACACCAGAATGAAATGGAACATCGAGTCTTTGATATATGTCTCCCAGCATATGTTAACCTTGCTTCAGACAATAAATTGGTCTTGTGAAGAGAAGCAAATAAACTTAAAAGTTTAAACCATAAAACACATGTTGAGAGGGAATCATGTAGCCTAAGATAGCAACTTGGCAACATATTTAATTTTCTTAAGGTAGCTAAAAGCTTAGTTGCTGCAATTAGAAGCGAAAGTGCTGTATAAGGCAATAACAAATCATTTCTAGAACCCATTCTCTGAAAACTTCAATAGTGTACTCAGAAGTCTCAGCTACACATGATATTAGACACACAGAACAATAGAAAAGGAGAGCTCATCCTCGTAAACATGTGCTATTGTTTTGTCTGTCTGGTTAATGTCGTCAAAGTCGATTGCACAAATTTTCATGGTGATTACTTGATTTTGTTTTAAATAAGCATGTTGCATATCTATGGACTGCAAAAGTAGGCAAAGCTAAAAAGAACAAAACTCTTCAAAAAATATTCTTTTTAAATGTTCTTCCCATCATATTGCAAAGGCCACTATTTCACATCAGCAAGTACTCTGGCGTTCAGTGGTTCCCTGTATATACACTATTCAAACAAGAAGAACACATCATAATAAGACAGAAAATTTTCATAGTGTTATGGTTAACTTTGATATTGTAGAGGAACAAAAGCATTGCACCTAGTTGACAATTGATCTTAGAATGCATGAGGACCTATTAATACAACAATAATGGCAGCAACAACAGCAGCAACAACAACAACAACAAGCCATAGGATTAAAACCTTTTAATCCAAACAATAATTTCCTAAAAGATGCTTGCAACTTAACCAATGATGATCCTTGAAACACGAACATGTGCCAAATGAGATTAACAAAAAGCCCCAAGTTAAAAAGATTTCTTTTTCTACATGGGTTCGTAGGTTCTTTACTATTTACTCCAGAAGATGTCCAACAAGCTTACTGTTTCCATTTTGCAAAATTGAATTTTACTAAACAGATAGCATTGTCTGCAAATTAGCAACAGGTTTAGATGCTAAATCAAGCAACCACTCCATAATAATGACGACAATGATGGGGAACATTTTTAATTTACTAGTTGATGCTTGGCATGTTTTCCTAATTTCTTCATACATATTTCATTGATAACCTCCTGAACCCCATATGAGGCCCTCTTTTGATTGATGCATGCCTTTCCAATTTTGGTTTCCGCAACACGAACCTCTGATCCCCTCTCCTGATGCAAGCCTCTAAAATTTGTGCAGCACATTGCCATGCACTCTCTGATTTCAAACACAAATCCGCAAGCAATATCACATATTCCTAACAAGTTCCAATGACAGTAAAAATGAAATCACAGGTAGTCCAAGTCTTTCTCACTAACAAAATAAAACTATTTGATTATAAATTCCACTTGCTCAAATACTGATGGAGTTGCTATTCTTCCCCATTCTAAAATCTCTGAACGAATGATCTAACAATGATGATTTTTTACAAGAAATAATTCAAGTTATCTCACATACGTCAACATATCAGTCAATAACAATGTTTTCAAAAGGCGCTCCAGCACTCGCCTAGGCACTCAAGCGAGGCCCAAGCACCTTGCAAAACCTCTGGGCGAGGCATTTCGACGAAGCGCAGCTAGGCAGTCTCGCTTGAGCCCAGCGTCAGGCACCTCGAGCGAGTGCCCGAGTGACGATGGGTCTAGGTTCATGTCTAATTCGATTGGATAAGCAACTTGGTTCAATCAAAACAAGTAAATTGTTGCCTTCACAAGAACGTTCAAAATGTTCAATCCAACAATACCAGTTTCATGCACTTTCAAGGAAAGCAAAAAGTCATCAGGAGAACAAGTGGGAACACCATGCAGTTCAAACTTACAAAGGAAGTAGTCTTAAACTCAAATAATTAACCTATACATGCATGAGGTACCCAAGGGTCAGTGTATATTACCTAATCCTTTGTCAATTTTGTATTATGTCCAGATTATACATCTTACCTGAGGTGGCTAAGCTACAATTGGCATGAACAAAGTAGACAAACAGGACAATAATCCATTTGCTAGTGTTAACCATTCAAGGTAAATTAGAATAGATGAAAGATCACAAACCTGTTACAAGTATGACAATAATAACAGCAAAGGCAATGCTTCCGCCATCATACCATCCTTCTTTAATGCCCTGAAGGAATAAATACCTACCTTTTTACTTAAGAACAATAAAATGAATGCAGGATGAATAACACAACACCATATAATAGGAAAAATATACCAGGAAATCCAAACATGCAATTAGCAGAGTATCGCAAAGACTCCTGAAACTTGTTTAAGCAACTTGAAGAATAATTAGCATATAACAACAACTAGTATTTGTAATTCCCAAAGCTCAACTATTTGGCATTGTCTATATAAATCCTTTTTTCCTGAATTTGGCTCTGTCAAGAAGAATGTCACTATATATAAAAGCCTTCATCATGCCATCTCTTATAGTTTCAAACCAAGTTTCCTAGTTTTCCAATCTCTCTCCTGGCACCTCCATTCTGACAACTTTATATAGCTTAAGAATAACCAACACAGAAATTTATGTTTATCCAGAGTCAAAGAGATGATGCAAATGGGGTGAGGCGCCTTTTATACTGAATCTAGATCTGGGATTATAACTGTTGTGAAGTGTGTCAACCAAGTTAAACATGTGGAAATAATATATCTATTGATCAACCCATACTAACATAAGAGAATAACTGTTAAGTATACTTGTTTGCAAGAACTGCAAAACTGACCAGTTAGATACAGTTCAACCAGTCTTTGCTGATCCAACCACCAACCGGTCAGCCCAACCGAGTGGTTCAGTCTGAGTCTGTTGTATAACAATTTTTCTTCTTTTTACCTACCTAGGGCTGCAATGCAACTCATATAAGAGGGGTCTTGATCCTTCCACCAACTGCCGCCCATCGCCCACATGCTATTGCCGCCACCCATATGTCAATACACCTCGTCCTGCTCCTCCCCCTCCTTCTCCCTCTTTTTCTTCCTTTCTTCTTCTTCCTCTTCCTTCTTCCCCTTCTTGCTCCCCTCCTCTCCCTTCCCAACTGTCTCAGGTATATACAGGCATAATGAGACTCAGTATGCTGGAACGAACTGGACCCATACTGGTCCAGCTATGGACCAGCACAGGTCCCATCCCCAAAATGTACCAATCCTTGCTAGTTTGACTTAACAGGAATATTTATTGAAAATGACCCCACAGCCATTGTAGACTAATCAGAGCAAGATGATGCTTTGCAGTTGATTCAAGGCAATTCTGAGTTCATCTGGTCACTGTTAAGCACTCAAGATACTGCTATATCAAAGAAAACATCATAATTTGGCTATAGATTTATTGTTTCCAGCAAGACTGATCTCAAGAAGTGGTGTACATACAATCAACTTAGATCTGATCTAAGACTACAAAGAAATTGAATATGTGGGTGATCATAAGAAACATCATTGTTGTCTATGATTTTTCAGAAAAAAAAGAAGTAAAAGAGGAAGAGAATATGGAGATATAGGTTCTATTGGATGCATTTCTGAACAGGATATTGTGCTTGGTTGTTGTCTGTGAAACTCCAGCAGAGAGTGAAGAGAAAGAGAACAACAAGATAGATTTTCTGTTGCATTCCCTCTAAGGTAAAAATTGAAGGAAAGAGAGAAGAAATAGGTGAGGAAGGGAGAAGGAGAAACTCAAGAAAAGAAGGTTACTAACAAAGGGAAAAGTAGTGACTTTCCAATCCCAAATAGTTTAAATATCTATAAAGCCATATCCTTTGTTTGATACAAGCAATTACTGAAGTCCTTTAAAACTCCTATGGAGAAAAGGAAATAAACAGAGCTAAAAAAGGTTCATATCTTTCTTGTCTAAAAAATTCTGACTTCTAATAAAAAAAACATAATAAGACTCTTATCTGGCCGAAAACAAACGAAAAACAATGGATCTCGATTCTCTAAACTCCACTGAAAATTATACTGAATTGAAAAAACCAATAAATAGAAAAGTCATAGATAATGATATATCATATACAACTTAAAACCAAGGTTCATCGTACCGCAACATACCACATGATATGGGTGGTATGTATCGGCCCAGTAAGGGACTAGTACAAGCAGCACATATCGGTCTATCAATATGCCCCACCATACTATGTGTCGGTATGGATTGGTACGTACCGTACTGACGATCAATCGATACACCAGTCCAAACCGATGAGACGAATCATACTTAAAATCAAGGTTTGCAGTATTGACCTATACCGTTTGGTATGGGCGATACATATCGTCTGATAGGGGATTGATACGGGGTCTACACTAGGCGGTAACAGTCGAAATCCGACCGTTATCGACCTGTACCAGTCGATAACAATCGGATTTCGACCATTACTAATCAAGGGCTAAGATCGCCCTATTTCAAATGGTCAAATTGATCGTTTGAACCATAGCAAAGGGTTTTTAAGCCCTTTCCTCCCCTCTCTTCCAACTTATATTACTCTCTCAATTTCTTCAAATCCCTCAAACTCATTCTCACTAACATCTAACAATTAGATAATTCAATATTAATGAAAGGATGATTTAGAACATACCATAAAGCTACTCCTCAAAACCCAAAAAGGATGTGTCATTATTCTTTCCTAATTTAAATTATTTTTGCTAAAATTTAACTAAATTTATATTTATTTCCAACTTAAGAAACCTAATCTAATTTTTTTCTATTTTTAGACATTTTTGGAGCTATTTTTTATTTTTTTGGCCATATTGTCAATACGCCTCTGTACATACTATATTGACCATTGGTCGGTACACCGGTACAGACCGAAGTTATAAACCTAGCTTAGAACTACAACAATTTGTAGTTTATTCTAGTAGGGAGTCTTATTGAGAATTCACTTAGGTATCTTTGGCTTAATCGTAACGATTTCAACATTTGTTACCCTCAAAACAAGCCTTTCTCCTTGTGGTGTAAGGTGGCCGCAATCACTAATGATTTCTTTCTAAACCAATATAGACCTGAGGGGAATTTTGGGGGAAGCAAAAACCCCAAACCTGTGAATCTGGATATGAAAGATTACAAGATTGAATCTGATGTTTCATTTCACCGTCTTTTCTTGCAGGTATAGGATACATTATTAGAAACAGCGAGTGAAGGAACCAACATAAAAGAAGCTGAATGCATGGCCATTCTTGAAGCTTTAAAGCGTGCCAAGTAGGAATGCCTTCAGAACTTATTGGTGCAATCTGATGCTTTGGAAGTGATAAATTAGTTAAATAGGATGAGTGGGGTGGTCCCATGGAGCTTTAGGTCACTAGTAGCAGATATTTTGGAGTTGGCCAGACAACTCAATGTGACACAGTTTTGTTTTGTCAATAGAAATGCAATCATTTTGCCGCACAAACTTTGCTAATTCAGGTAGAACTCAAAGATCAACTCTTATCTTGGGAGTTAATGATGCTGACTCTTTTGTAAACGGACACTTTTTCAGGGCCAATATGGCTCAAGGCTAATCAAACAGTTTTCTTTTAAAAAAACAAAAAACAAAAAAAAACTACAACAATTTGTCTTACTCCAAGTCTCCAATTGTGTCCACTGAAATGATTAACAAATGATCAAGCTGTCATCACAAATGATCTAATGGTGAAGTTTGATGCTTGCACCAAGTACAAATAAATAAATCACCAAACCCTCATTTGCAAATTGACTAATCCACCCTCAGGTGTAGATCATTAGATATTCCCTTATCTATATCCTGGGATGATCAAGAAAGAAATAATACTTACTGTTGTTTATTGGCTTCTCAAAAGTAAATTGATAAAAATAGACAGTTGCATTAAGATCACTGTTTGTCATTGTCATCATCTTTCAGGCATTCTACAACTTTGGTCCTTGCATTTTTGGATTCTTTCAAAGTCTAATAGAAAACCCATGGTAAAGGCTCCTAGAGTTCATGACCATTATCTGGATGTTCCAATCACCATCTTGATTCTTCCAACACATATTTCACGGCATAATTGTCAATCCTGTAAGTCCTTCAATGAGACTGGACCGACATTCCCACCACTGAAAAATAGAATCGATCTACAAATATCATCAGCTCCCAGATTTAGCTCTAACACCAGTTTATGTAGAAAAAGGACCGATAGTCGTTGTACACACATCGATGGTAAAATCAACTTGTTGGGAGTACAATATCTAAAAGATATAGGATAGCTCAACCATTGCTCAATATAGAGCTAAGTTGACGGAAGTAGAAAGTTTTTGCTGCAAATTTGTTTCTTCCAGCATGTTGTTATTGAAGAACTGACATAGGAACAAGAGAGATCATATCTGTGTCAGCTCTGAACTAAATCTCTAAACAAATGCCCTTATGATGATCAAGAGAGCACCTTCAGCTGCTTCCCATGGCTTCTAGCAGATAGAGAACCAGAAGAGGCAGAAAATAAGAGAATCTTCTGCTGTTTTCTTTCGGGAAAGCAGAAAAAAGGAAAGAAGGAAAGAAAAAAAGAAGAAAAAGAAGAAAGCAAGAAAGAGGGATGTGCAAAGAGATGCCAGAGAGAGGTTTAGTGCACAACAAGCCTAGGGAGAAACAAACTACCCAACAAGCCTCTGTTGGAACAAACTACAGAACCACTACAGTAAGTAGGACTGGTGCAGTACCAGTAAATGAGTGGTATACTGAATTAGACCACCTAGTATCATTAAATAAAATAACAAAAAATAATATATGACATATTGTATGGTATTGAGCAATATCTTTCAATACCAGCATCTGGTCGAACAGATAATTAGTGGTCCATGCCAATTGATTTGATTGACATTTGAGACCTAGGACCAAATCATAACTTTTCAATTCTAAATATCTCTAGATTCTCTACTACCTAGAGGGCAAACTCTAATGAGTTGGCTACAGGAGCTCTCTGGTCTTTATAAGTTCAGATACAGGAAAAAAAAAATCTACAGAAAACGTCTTGAGTTCAAATAACCAACAAGACTGATTCCTAAGACCTCCCAAACCCAACATATCAACACCCTTTAAAGATCACCTAAAATACTGATGAAAATCACTCCATAACTCAAAATGTAAACAAAAATTAGACTGTAGATAAATCTAAAGTAGACTCAAGACATATAACTAGGATATTTAAAAAATTTGTCGTGTGTCACATAGTGTACTTGTTGTAATTTTTTACAACGTATCATGCATCAAACTGAGTACATTTTGTAAATTTTGGGCTTAGAGTGGTCATTATGGCCATATTAGCAGCAGCTGAGTACCAAAAGTTGGCTGATCATAGCATTTGTTACACACCAACCTAAAATGGCTGCTGCAAGTGATTACTGCAATGAGCCATTTAGATTGTCGATATCAACCTAACAAAAGTATTTTCGAAGTTTTTGGATGCAGCAGATGGAACACATTGCTCTCATATGACATGTGGCACAACAAAAATGCGGGGTCTAGATCTGATAGGGTCAATATATGCAGTCTTACCTTAAATATTTAAAAAGATTATTTCCGTGATTCAAACTCTCCCAGGTCACAAGGGAGTAACCTAACCATTGTATCATGGCCCGTCCTCTACATGTGGCATAGCATGCATTATATAATTCTCACCAAAAGACCTATGTGTTAATTGTTTGCATAAGCAACTTCATCTCTTGTGCAAGGAATAAACTGTTGCAATTTGCTAGGATATGACATGTTGCACAAAAACAAGTTATGACCAAGCAAAATTAGTACAAAAAGAATTTTTGTGCTCCTTCAAATTAAAAAACACAGAAACTGGTTTTATGTGAGCCAAGACATGTTTATGGATACTATTAAAAAGACCTAAGACCAGGCAAAACATTGGCAGGAAATAGTGGTGTCTTAGGCTTTAGAATACCATTGGAACTAAGTAAAAAGTAAATAAACTTCAAATATTACAAGGCCAATCTCACCTCGGTCTTTATGCCTAACACCAATGACAAAGCTGCAGCTATCATAAGGATGATAAGGGTTAGGTCTTGCCAAGCTTCCCATAGGAAAACCTAAAGCACAAGTCGTACAGAATTTTACAACAGGACACTTTGACTCCAACAGTTGAGATATTGAATGAGTTCAGCATATACCCAAAAACTTCTTCCTTTTTTCCGAGGGTAAGTGTTGGACCCAAAGTAGTTCCTCCTGCGCAATAGTTCAGCTTCATCTCCACTGATTCCTTTTTCCAAATTGGTCTTCAACAAACTTGATAGTCCTTTAACCTAAATCAGCAGTACATTATGCATTCAAATAATGGGCAGGATAGATACAATATTGAAACATAACTTGTTACTTGCCCCTCCATATCCTTGTAGAGCAGAAAAATCATGTTCCCTGGTTATTTTAGTAAGAACTTCTTGTCCAATTCCAAAACCAATAGCTGGAAGTGTTGGGACTCCAGGAATTCCTGTGTCAAATTGTTTGAGCAAAAATACGCACATAGGATGTCATGCATATTGTTTAAAATTAATGGTGACATACCACAGTAGAACTTAAAATATAGTAGAAAATATGAAACCAAGACTGAAGTGATTTGCAAAACAAAAACATATCAAAAACCTGGTTTCTCCTTCTCCCCTGCCTCTTTAAAAAGGAATGCTGCCTGAAAAAGTTCAAATTTATAAGCAGACTGGAAATTTTGAGGTACCTAAAAGTTGCACCTTTTATACCAAAAATTATACCCTTATCACTTGAGCATGCGCTCGGATCTTCCTCCTTACTTGCTCCTTTTCTTCCTCCTTCCTCAAATCCAAGGTATATCTAAACCTACGAGAAGCATTTAGCACAAGAGCTGCTTGCTGAACACAATCAAGAAAACAGTTGTTTAAGCAGAAGTTATAATAAGAAAACTTCAACATGGTAATGATACTATAATGTCAAAAATAGACACAAGGGAAAGAATCTGAAATGACACATGCTCCCCTAATGATGTAAAAAAATGCACAACTATAAGGCCTTATCCCACTTAGTGGATAAAAGAATGCTGCCAACATTCTTTGCACTGTTGGATTTAGAATATCTAGCATGTGCCAACTAGTGTTTTTAAAAATATCCACAAAAGAGAAGACAAAACATTAACTGAAAAGAATTAGCAACACAGAAAGCTTTTGTCCGGTGTATTAAACACCATGGTCTTAATATCTATTGAGGAATATACCCTGCCACATATGCACACAACCAAAGAGTGAGTCAGTGACAAGAATTGACAATGCATGACAGTCAAGGTTAGGCCGGAATAAACAAAATAAGCATGTGACTTTATAGGTTTTTATGATTTTTATGTTCTAAGCAACATAAGAATTGTTGTCATTATGCTTTGAGAACATAATGATGCAAATGACTCTGCTGAACAACAAACAAAACCTATATTATTTTAAAAGCAATACAAGCTGACTACCAATTGATTCATATCCCAGAGGTTCTATCAACTCTTAATCCTAAAAATTATAATTGATGAAACCTGCAAGATCAACCACCTAATACTGGAAGGATGATTGCATACTTGTATTAGCTTTATTTTCTCCTCTAGATCTTAAAGTATTTCCAGTATCATTCAAACAAGTCTAAGAAAGCATATTTGTTCATTATCTAACTAAATAAAAATTACAAAAAAAATCCTATTCAGTTCTTTCTTTTCTCCCACCCCTCTTACTTCAACCATGTGCTCATCCTAAGGTAAGTACAAAAATAGTTGGATCTCTTCCAGCATGTTTACATGTATAAGATAGGGAATATAAGTAGAGGAGACTCATGACGAACCTCTTCAACTAGTGAATCAACAAGTATTTATGTATTGCTCATTGAAGTTATGGCTTATGAGAACATCAATCCATGATCTAAAAAGAAATGAACCTATCATCTGGCTTTATCAAGATAAAAAATGGTAAAACATATTAATATAGTTATTTGACATCCAAGAACACTAATCCATCACAAATTTTGGAAATATAACATAGAAGATAATTTGATGTTTTGTCATGATCTCTCAACGATACCATAATATAGAAGATAATTTGGAAATATGTTTTGTCATGTTTTATCACGATGCTGTCAATGAGCAACGATAACTCACAACTCAACCTGAATCCTAAATGGCCAACTTTTGGATCACACAAAATTCATAAGGGGCAAAATGAGAACCCAAGTAATAATTTAATGGTTTGAATATATATGATGTACTTTCTATTAGCTTCGTCATTTTCATATTAGAAAGAATGACTACCGTCTCTTAGTTCTAGGGCATTCTACATTCAACTTCTAATTGTAACAAACAATGTTGCAATGCTGAGATAGACAGCAAATTATTGGTCTGCAGTGATTGGTCAAGGCAACTGAGACCTCTTTAACTCTTTCTTTTATTGCCCATAGAGAGAGGAGGATAAAAGATAGCTACTCCTCTAATCTCTTAAGAGCTAGAATCCCAAATTCCATGATAATATTTCCCCCTGCTAAAAACTTTGGAATCAATGTTTTCCTGTCCACCACTGAAATGAAAAGATTAAACAACTACAAAAAAAAAACTGTGGTTCGACTGCCCGCATCTCAAAGTTGACTTTGATCTTGCAGACTTGCACCCTTTGCACATTAATATTGCTTACACAAATGAACTGCAAAGTGCACCAGCCAAAGTACCAGTGGAACATATTTAAATAGCAAAGAAGAGAGTGTTAAAGGAGAGGAAGATACAGGTATCTGATTTCTTCATAGCACTCAAACTGTGACTGAGAATGTCTTGTGTATGTTGATAGTCAAAACATGCCAACACAATATTTAATACAATTTGTTAGCAAAGCCAAATCCATTTGTCATTGTGCACATTGTCATCTATAGATGTAGATCAACATCGGTTTTGCATCAGTTTGTTTCAAATTTAGATCTAACAAAAACCTTAGAATCCCCAAAGATACCTGCAAAATAAGTAAACTCAAGCAACAGATTGTTGAAGGATTTTAATAGCATGTTGAATGTGTTTCTTAGAGACAAGATAATATAGCATATCATAAGAAAAGGCCTTAATTATTTGTGGCTTCTATTCACCCAGCACTAGATTCCAGTATAGAAGAGGATCCCAGCCCACATTGATCAGAAATTTCAGATTCTCTATACCTCAAGAAATAAAGTTCTATGAAAGGCTGCTCATACCTAAATGTGTTTAGTGTCCTTGAAAACTAGATAGTCTTTAATTGAGCTTGCTATCTTTGAAATTTAATCAAAGGACTAGTCCTAAAAAACATGCAAATGAATATAATGGGAATCCCATTCCAGACACAGAGGGAAAAATGGCATTTTGGCAGCCAGATTTGCATTGAGGCAGCCTGATTTTCTTAGTACCAAGTTCACGAAACTGCAGGAGATACACCAATACACCTATCAAAGACATGGCTGATGATATACCCTCTCCTGTCCCTAAATGTCCCCGCATTTAGCGAGGCAGAATAACTTTGTAGTACTAAGTTTATGAAGATGCAGGACACAAAATTACCAAGGATGAAAGGAAGTTGAAAATTGCATACTTTAATATTGAAAGAAAACCTAAACTAGTATTCCTTTACAATCCAAAAAGAGAACAGACTGAGCTTATATTTGCCACCATTTTCAGCCTTTTGGTCAAGCTTATCTCGTCTCCAAATGCTGCAGAACAACTTCATAAACATTAGCTTGTCCATAAAACTATGGTGATTATCCTATAGATGATTATGCTCTATCTCATTGACACATGCTTAACTCAAAAGTCTTAAACATGTTTGGGAATATCGCTGATTCTTTAGTCCAAGATACTTATATATAATGTTTTTATTTTCTTAAGATTTAAAATAGATGATAAGTATAAAATCTCATCTTCCAAAGTCAGCTCTTACATTTATAGTCTCATGTTACATGCACTTATATCTTCCTAGAAGATTTAGGCATATTAGAATTCTTCTCATAAAACGTTTTGGCTTGTAATGTATCTCAAAGTTTTAAAATTAAAAAGCAATTGTAAACTTTGAGCTCTGAAGTGGCCAATTGTAAGCCTTTTTCAACACTCCCTTCACCTACTACTGAATTCAAATAACAATGTAAAGCCCAGTTTAGCCCCACATCAGAAGTGAGCAAGGATTTAGACTGACCTATAATGACCTGATGGTATAATACTACTAATTTGGGATTAATCATTTTAGCTCAATTATCTCATCAGGTTAGATCAGGACAAACAATTTATAGTGTTAGAGACCCTACTGGCTCATCCTTGGTTTAATTTGGCAGTATATGTTTTTAAATCTATCATAAGTTATCTTGATAAAACAGGTGGGTGATTACTGATAAGTTTGTTGTGCTATATTAAAACCCAAGGTAGTATGTACTGGTAGGCGGACCACTCGCATTTCAAGCGGCCAATTCCAAATCATATATAAAAAGAATAAACCCTAAAATTGCATGTGACACCAACCCTAATTAGAACTTGCAACCCATTTCTTACGATGTGTTGTTGCTGCTTCGACGATTATCATTTCCGTTGCCACTGTCGCTATTGGATGTCATCAGCCTATTTGTCTCTCCAGTACATGCCCTCCTCTTCTCCTCCTCTTCTTCCTTCTTCCTTCTCCTCCTCCTCCACTCCTTTCTCCATCGCTCCATCTTCCTCCTCCTCCACTATTTCCCCTTCTTCCTTCTCCTCCACCGCCCTGGCTTCTTCCTCCTCTACTGCTCAGTCTTCTTCCTTCCTCCTCCACCGCTTCCCCTTCTTCTTCTTCCTTCTTCCTCCGCTGCCTCTCCTTCTTCCTCTTCTTCCTAATCTTGTTCCTACATCGTCCCTTCCACTTCTCCCTCTTTTTCTTCCTCTCCAAAACATCCATACATACTGATGTACTGACAATGGTACACTGAAACCAACCAGTATGTACCGGTCCGATTAGATCACCGAAACGGGTCTGATACCCGAAATAGCAATCCTTGTTAAATACAGTGGACATGTGTCTCTTGTTAGACACATATGTAAGCAATATCAACTATTTTGTTAAGGAGAAAAAGCTCAAGGCAGAAGAACAATGGATCTTAAAGGAATGATTTCTTTCTTAAGTTGGAGTATTTAGTTCACATGACCAGTAAAGTTTGTCAACTTTTTGTTCTTTGTCTGAACATTCCGAACAACCTTTGTAATAGTGAAATTCCTCCAGAAAAGGCTTTTCCAAGAAACAAAACATAGTGCTAATGTAAAATACAATGGACAAGTGTCTCCTATGAGACACTTATCTAAGCATATCAACTATTTTATTAAGGAGAAAAAGGTCAAGTCCGAAGACAAAAGGTTCTTAAAGAAATGATTTCTTTGTTCAGTTGGAGTATTTAGTTCACATGACCAGTAAAGTTTGTCAACTTTTTGTGCTTTGTCTGAACATTCTGAACCTTTGTAATATTGAAACAACTCCAGAAAAGGCTTTTTCCAAGACACAATGCATACATCTTTTGGAAAATCAAATCCTCTTCATTGTTTTACATCAGTAGCTAACTCCCAGTAAATAATGCAAAACGAAAATCTTTTGTTCGGGAATTGTCCCCTCCAACATCTACCTGGTACCCAATTATTCCACTCAATCCTTCCCTACGAATTTAAGCCCTATTCCTTAATTGATATTCAACCATACATCAAGAAAGAAAAAATAACTATCCTGGCATCAATTCAACATCCAAGATCAGAAAAGAAGTCGTCTCTCAGTATAGAATAAGACTCCGGTTATAACTACTCCATGATTCAGGATTCAAAACGGATATCCTCCATCGACGTTTAGTGAAGCGACAAGAATGCTAACCACACAAAACCCTGGAGGTCCAACAACCCCAGGGTTCAAGAATCAAAAAGCATACCCTCCACCGCCTGAGGCACTCCACCGGCGCATTCTTGGGAGGTATGTCGAAGGGACCGCAGATGTCTTCGCTACCACGACCGCCGCCACACTCCTCGTCCCACCGCCCGCTGGGTGACGACTTCCCCGACGATTGGGCCATGCTGTCGCAGGAAAGATGACACCCAGTCCGCGGGACCTGGGGCGTCCAATGAGCATCAGCGGCCCTTGACGGTTGCAAACCGATCGAGATCGGAAGAAAAGGGCTCCCAAAGGAGATGCCCTGCCGCCATCGACAAGCCAAGAGACGTTTGGGGGCTCGGCGCTTACCTTTTCTGGGGGAGGGAAACGTTCGGCAGGGGAAACCCCAAGCAGAGAAGCGGAGGAGCTTTCCTCGTAGCTTCGCCTCCTCCGCCAACTTATACCCCATATCCATGGATTCTTTGCTCTTTTTTCGCCGAGAAGACGATTTGGAAGTTTCCAGGTAATTTCTCACTTTGATGCCCATTACCAACCTCGAGCAACATTCGATCAAATGACGCATTTAACCCCTTCAAATTCTAATATTACATATGTATCCCTCAAATATTCCTAATGTTAGTTTCTGCACTTCCATAAAGTAAGATACAATGGACTTGAGATGTTGGGAATGTTGGCACCTTAAACATCGGACCGCAAGTTGTATCACGTGGAACGGAGGCGGTAATTTGCCTTTTCATCTGACCTTCGTCTGTCCACGTCATCCTCGTGACTCACAACACTCCATGCGGTGAGAATCACGGTTTACTGCGCCAATTGACCTGCCGGCATGGAGCGTGGCTCAGATGTTGCCTTTAGATTCGTGTTACCAAGATCCGTGCTGACGGTAATATACCACCGTACTTTCCCGTGTTTGTCTGCTAGCAATAATTCAATCGCTTTGTCTCTTTCCCGGGAATCGTCAGCAAGAAGTCTGGGCTAAGATGAGACGGAGAGAGAGCTAAAACCTGGAGTGAGTTGAACCAAGTCAATAGAGACGTGCATCAGTGTCGTTTCAAGTCAAGACTTGCGACACGACGATGCCAAACTAACCCGATTAGAACGGGATCCAACTGTCGTTGTCTCACTCATCGTGTGCTATGTGACGTCGCGGAGCGTGACGGCACAGTAGTTTTCGAGTTTACACTCGTGCAAGTCGCAATCGCAAGATTTGTTTTGTTGATTTTACGGAAACAAGAATAGAAAGTACCAAATGTGTTTTCAGTTGTATGTTGTTTTTGCGTTCGGTGGTATCGTTTTTCATAACAGAAACATGAGGCTCGACCCATCAGTGAAATTATTGGGTTCATTCGTTCATACCAAGCCACATCAGTCACTCGATCGAGCGGTCGGCATGATCTTGAAGCCTTCTCGATCGTGAATCCAGTCGCCGACTCGGAAAAGGTACCGAACGTAATTCCTATGATCTCAATTTGGGGTCTTGATGTATGTCTTTCCTAGTGGGAGGGAGATGGCGACTGCGGAGGCGAAGGCGGTGATCCCGGAGTCGGCTCTGAAGAAGAGGAAGAGGGAGGAGCAGTGGGCTCTGGTGAAGAAACAGGACCTCGACGCCAAGAAGAAGAAGGCCAGGGAGAACCGAAAACTAATCTTCAGTAGAGCCAAGCAGTATGCTAAGGAGTAACGAATCCCAGGTGCTTATTACTGACCACTGCACTGTCGGTGTGATCGTTCTATTTCGTTCGTATTGTTAAAAATTCGATTTTTATCTCGTTTGGAGTTCCCATTTTTGGTAGGAAAAACAGCTGATTCGTTTGAAGAGAGAGGCCAGGATGAAGGGTGGGGACGACTGTAGCCCTAAAGCCAAGCTTCTCTTCATCATCTGCATTCGAGGGTGGGCGACACCTTTTCTCTACCCTTTTAATATATATATAGTCTATTATGTCATAAATTGATTTTCTTTGTTATTTTGGTAATTAACATGTCATTTCTCTGTTTGCACTTGATCCATCAACGCCATGCACCCAAGAACACGAAAGATCTTGCCACTCCTTCGTCTCAGACAGGTGCAAACGATGAACTCATCATACATGCTTAAACTTGTGTAGTTTCTCTTTCCGTTGGATCAATATTTGATACTTTCTCCCTGGAAATTGCTTTAGATACTCAATGGTGTATTTTTGGAAGTTAACTAGGCCATGATGAACATGTTGCGTCGGGTTGAACCTCATGTTACATAGGGGTATGGATTGCTGCCCTTTTTTGCATTGTTCTACCATTATTTGCTCAGAGTAGATAAAACCGATGCATTGCTGTTATATGAACTGAAGATTCAATGGTTTAGTCATCCTAACGCAAGAGTGTTAGGGAGCTGACCAGTGCTGAATATTTCGTGTACGATCTGCACGTGATAGCCTGGGCTTCTGCATGCTTCCACCAAAAAAAAAAAAGGAAAAAGGGATGCAAGTTTCAAGTCAGTATGAGGTTTAGATCAAATGTGATGGTTGATGATGGTTCATTGACTTCGTATATTTGCTCTGAAGAGGGCAAGGAGGGTTTATAAAAACCACATGTCCAATTATTATCAAGAAAAACAAAAATAAAAAGGAAAAGAAAAATAAGAGAAGAAATGTATAACCAATAAAAACCACACGTCCATTTGTGCTTACAATCTTTGCCTTCTCAATATTTTATTTTTATTGATTCTTATATGGACAGAAGACCACACAAAAGCCATTCTCTATGTGGTTCCTCTTTGGACAAAAACAAAAAACAAATAAAAATTAAACATGTGTCTCGTCTAATCCGGTTCATTCGAATGGATTGACTCAACTCACTTGCGGTAATAGTCAAGTGGACTCCAGCTTCATGACGAATATAATCATTTCCTATTCGTAAATTATCACATAGGCCTCCAATTCTAGGAAGAGTTATGCGATCAAAATAAGGACAGTGACGTCACTAAAAACATTCCATCCAAATGGCAAAACACTCTCCGGTTAGCGATGATGTTGCCATAGGAAGTGGTCAACATCCCAACTTGCATCATCAATTGATAAGACCCTAGGGTTTTATCATAGAAGAAATGGGAGAAAAGGGGATGATCACTTCAAAGGGATCGACCTCCTAGGGTTTGTCAAAAGACTGAATAATATTTCATTGCTTGATGAAAACAAATAGATACATCTCTATTTATAGAGTTCCACCTAGAGTTCATCAGGACTTGGACTCTTAATAATAAATAAATATTAAATAAACTTCTATCTGACTCTTACTGAACTAAACAAACTCAATAAAACATTATTCAAAAACTCAGAAAATAAAGGGATTCTAACATCAATCTTTCATTCTTTGATTCTTCCCCTAAGGATCTCAAGCCCCCATGGGTGAGGGTTCCATTCTCTCGATGCTTTCGTCGCTTCTTTCAACGAATCGATTCCTCGTGTTATTATTGTTGATTTTGTAGTCGTTTGGGTTTTGTGGGCTTAGCATTTGTTTCAATTGTTTGTCTTTGGTCTTCTTGCAAGATCTGGACTTGGGTGTATAGGACTTAAAGATGATACCTTTTGTTTGTCTTTTGAATCCGACTTGGTTTGCTTTTATTGATAAAGGTTGATTTAGGATATTCGTCGGTGTAGTGTATAGATTCCGATGGTTCGGTCGATGTGGATTTACGAGCTGGAGGGTTTTAGTTGTCTTGGAGGATGATTAGTTAGATTCTCAAACAATTTCGCACTAAGCTTAGAGTAGATCATCAAGTGGTGCATGAACAACTGTGCTTATAAAAGAAATGTTCGAGGAAAGAAGATTTATGTTTAATCATATCCTTTGTGATACAAAGATTTTTAGGGGGCATCTAAGTGACCTTTAAAGGTTTTAGAATCGTCTACATTCGTTGGATGGACATGCTAAGAAGCACATTGCTCTTCATTATAGTGTTTCCGGATTGGAATGCTACAACAAATCCTTGATATTCCAAAAATGACATTTTTGACAAGTAGTTGATTCCTTTAGTCCTGTGAGACAGCTGAGTAGAATTATGCAGGTGACCATTGGAAAAGTTTGGACACACAGTCATACACGTCCAACCTACAAAATGCATTTTGTCTGAAATGTGATGAACGATACACTTAGCCTGTGTGCAATTTGGAAAGAATGATAGGTGCTTTTCTTTTTTTCTTTTAGCAAAGAAAAGCACTCATACCTATGTATGGCTTGTAATGATTGCATCATTAGTTTGTATGAGCTATCCATTAAATTAACACATTAAATGAGCTACTTTGCAAGGTTTCTTCCCTCTTACCTTTCATCCAATAGCAGTCAAAATAAGGTGCTGGGATATTTTTGTTATGGTATTTGACCCGACTTCTGGCAGCATGCAGTTGAAGATGCATTGCATGTTGATTGTAATATATTATGATACTGGGCATTACCTAATGCGCATGATTGTAATATATTATGATACTTCTCATTTTTGAAGATATATGGATTGAGTATGATTTGTATAGTTGTATATCTGAAAGCTTAACCGTGGTTATCAACTTTTGGGGATGGGGAAACTGGAACTTTCGAGGTACTTATGAGCATTGGGAGCCTAAAATTTTAATCACAGTATCTTGTAGTTATAATCTTTAGCATGAATGATTTGATTTAGGGCCTCTCATGTCACTAAAGAGAACTTATTCAACCGTTTAACTCAACTCGTGTAGATTTAGATTCCTTTTCTCAATTAAGATGTGATATCTTTGTTTCTTTTAGATCATGCAACTAAAAGAACTTCCTGTTACATATCATATCTCCAGTAGGTGATTCATAATATTTCAGATCCACTCTTTTCAGTCAACTACTATGGTAGCTATGTGCTGTAACCTTTTATCCCAAACTTATTGTGATATTCTGATTGCCACTGTTTTATATCATAATGAAATAACTACTAATACTATGATGCTTTTGGAAAAATATCAAGCCAACTCTTATAAACCATTTCTGCAGATTGGTGCAGTTGGAAGTGATACTCTTAAACATTGAGTGGATATAGCAACCTGATTGAAAGCTCGTGTCGACAGTCCAAGTTAGACCCTTTTGTAGTCTCTTTTCCAACAATGGTAAGTGTGATGTTGAAAATTTTTTAGTTCAAAATTGTATTAGGGCTTGGTATTGCTGCTGATTAGTTTTTTTTTTTCCACTTTGTATTCAATTATTTTATGCAAGTAACCAATGAGAATAATAAGGTCGTAAGCCTAGCTATTTTGGGTTCGGCTATATGGATCTTTTTATCGCTATTGAGATTTATAAGTACTTAAATTGAGTATTAATATGTTTAATTAGGTTCAGAGTACTTAAATTGTTATTTATAGTTTTTAGGTTTAGAGACATATTTGTAAGTATTAATATGTCTTTCTAGGTTTTCCTCTACCTCTTATTGTACCGCTAACACTAATCATTTTATCTCTTTTGATTATCGTATCCGGAGGTTTTCTAAACATATGCTTATATCATCTTAAACAAAATTTTCTCATCTTATCCTTTATCGAAGCGATACTTAGTTGTTCACAGATAAAAGTATTTCTTTTTTTATTTTTCTTAGTAAATCTACATATCCATCTTAATATTCTCATCTCGGTAGTATAAATTTTCTATATATGTTGTTTCTTAACTGTCAAACACTAAGGGCCATAAAGCATCGTTAGTGTCATAACTATCTTATAAAATTTTTCTTTTAATCTCAAATATATCTGATGATCACACAAGATAATGCCCCTCATCATTTTAATCATTTTGTTTTTACTCTATGAACAATATCTTTATCGATCTTTCTATCTTGTTGAATAATTAATTCAAGATATCTAAAGCTTTTACTTAAAGGAAATTCTTATTCAACTTAACTATATTCTCATTTCTATTCCTAGAATTACCAAAATTATATCTCATATATTTTTAGAATTATATCTAAAACTTTTGGTTTCTAAGGATTGCCTCTATAGCTCAAGTTTATAATTAATTCAACTTAAGCTTTCATCAATTAAGACGATATCATCAGCAAATAATATATACCAGAGAGGTCTATCATGTAAGTAGTAACTAGTAAGCTCATCCATGTTGCTAAGGAAGTGTCTTTGTTAAGGCATTCTTTTATCGAATGAGAATCTTCTATCAAATGTTATTAAGCCTAAGTGTCTCGAGGCATCCAAGTTATGATGGAAATCATCAACTTAGCAACCATACACCTCAATAGCTAAATAGCTATGATATATATGGAATATAAATTGTCGCCCTCCAACGAATTGAAACAAAACAGATCATTCAAGATTAAAGTAAGAGAAACTATTCTAATCACTTTATCAATGGAAAATTAATAAAATGATTAGAACAGCATTTTGATTCCCTTAAAATATCACAAACTAAGAAGTCTGATAAGTTGAAAAGAAAACAAAGATTTTTGGGTTTTGAATGCCACAAGCAAAAAAGCTTGGTAAGTTTCAAAGTTCATGCAAGAACATAAAAACAAAACACTCACAAGTGTTGAAAGATGATTATATTTCTGGAAAATTATCTCTTCACAAAGGGAGTCAACCTTGTTTATATAAGACAAAGGCCAAGTTCAAAGGGAATGAACCCATTAAATGCATTAAATGACATTCATATTCCCAATTCATGAATATTGACCATTTATAAGTCTGCCTTGAAATTCCCTATAACTAATCAAAAGACACATGATCTTTCATTTTAACAAAATAAAACCCAAACTAAAATAAAATAAGCCCATAATTCCTAATGTAGCAACATGGCTGAATGGTCTTTATTTTTCAAAATGGACTAAAATTTGTTATTCTCTCAAGGCTAAACTTTCTCTTCATGATTTGGACTTATTTGAATTATATTGACAATTTTAAGCTCTTTTTGTATCCATAGAACCTTGATCGAGTCTTGACTAGCTTGCTCCTTCCAAATGTCTTCCAATAAACAAGTTAAGGCTTCTTTCATCCTTTTAACTTTAGCTCTTGTCATTAGTCCTCTATGAATAGTAAAAGGTCCTTGGCAAAATTGTGATCAACTTGTTGGTTCATATCATTCCTCCTTTCCTTGACAAGATTCGTTCTCAAATCAGCATCTTCTTCACCTACATTAAATAAAAATAAATCAGAAATATTGAAGGTTACATTAACCTTGTCATACTCAATTGGTAGTTTCAGTTTGTATGTATTGTCATTGATTCTTTGAATGACTTGAAATGGATCATCTCCTCTTGGCATTAATTTAGACTTTGGCTAAGAAATATTTCCTTCCTCATGTGTACCCAAACCCAATCACCAGGTTCAAATAATACTTGCTTTCGACTTTTGTTGTGTTGTTTCTCATATTGTAGAGTTTTCTTTTCAATTTGTGTCCGAACTCTTTCATGTAATACTTTGACAAAATCGACTTTTTGCTTACCATCCAAAGAGTTAATGGATTGAACCCATACACAACTTCAAATGAGGAATAGTTTGTTGTAGCATGCACACTCTATTATAAACAAACTCCATATGTGGCAAAAAGTATTGTTAACGTTCAATTTACCACCTCCGCTTGTCCATCTATTTATGGATGACAAGTGGTTGAATACAATAACTTTGTACCCAACTAGCTTGAAATTGTTTTCCAAAAGTGGCTAAGGAACTTCACATCTCTATCACTCATAATTGTCCTTGGAATGTCATGTAATCTCATAATTTCTTTGAAGAATAGCCCTACAACATGTGTTGCATCATCTGTTTTGTGGAAAGGAATGAAATGTACCATTTTTCTAAACTTGTCAACAGCAACAAAAATAGAATATCTCCCTCCTTTTGACCAAGGTAAACCCAAGACAAAGTCCATGGATATATCACCCCAATGCTCATGAGGTATAGGAAGAGGAGTATGTATATTTAGCTTATTTACAAGTAATGCATTTCTCACACAATCTCTCAATATCTCTTTTTATGTATGGCCAAAAGAAATGATCACGTAACACATCTAAAGTTTTTCTAACCCCAAAGTGCCCTATTAAACCTCCACTATGTGCCTCTCTCACAAGTAATTCTCTCATTGAACATTGAGGAACACACAACTTGTTTTCTTTAAAAAGAAAACTATCATGCCTCAAGAACTTATCAAAATCCCCTTTCTCACACATCCTATAAACATTAGCAAAATCATAGTAAGAATTGTATAAATCTTTAATATACTCAAAACCCAATAATTTTGCATCAAGTTTAGAAATTAGACATACCTTCTAGAAAGCATTGGCAATCACATTTTCCTTACCTTATTTGTACTTGATGATGTATGTAAAGGATTCAATAAACTCTACCCATTTTGCTAAGCCTACAAGTTAGCTTTCCTTGTCCTTTGAGATATTTTAAGGACTCACGATCGGCGTGTATAATGAATTTCTTGTACCAAAGATAATGCTACCATGTCTCTAACACTCTTACCAAACCGTAAAACTCTTTGTCATATATCGGGTAGGTAAGACTTGCTCCACTTAGCTTCTCACTAAAGAACGTAATGGGTCTGCCTTCTTGCATTAAGACTTCTCCAATACCTATTCCACTCGCATCACACTCAATCTCAAAAGTTTTAGCAAAGTTGGGTAAAGCAAGCAAAGCTGCTGAACTGAATTTATCTTTAAGCAAGTTAAAAGCATCATCTTGTTCTTTACCCACCGAAATCCCATATTCTTTTTTATGTATTCAGTTGTAGAAAAATCCTTAATGAATCTTCTATAAAAGCTAGCAAGGCCATGAAAACTTCTAACATCACTGATACTAGTGTGTTTTGAATTACTTTCACTTTTTCTTGATTAAGATGTATTCCTTTATCATTAACAACATATCCCAGTAATTTCATTAGTATAAAAAGTGTAATTCTTTAGATTAGCATATAACTTTTCTTTTCTAAGCACATCAAACAGCTTTTAAATGTGTTACATGCTCATCTAAACTTTTATCATACATAAGTATATCATCAAAATAAATCACTACAAATTTTCCATTATAAGCACACAAAACATGGTTCATCAATCTCATGAAAGTGCTCGGTGTATTAGTTAAGCCAAAAGGTATCACCAACCATTCATATAAACCATATTTAGTTTTGAAAGCGGTTTTTCATTCATCACCGGCACGCATTTTTATTTGATGATATCCATATTTTAAATCAATTTTTGAAAACACAAAAGAACCATGTAATTCATCCAACATATCATCTAGCCTAGGAATAAGATGTCTATTCTTTACCATGATTTTGTTGATGACTCTGCAATCAACACATATTCTCCGAGCTCCATCCTTTTTAGGCACTAGCAAAAGAGGAACTTCACATGGACTTATGCTTTCTCGCACATATCCCTTTTCTATAAGCTCACTTACTTGTTTTTAGATTTCCTTGGTCTTTTCGAGGTAGTTGGTAGATATAAGGATGAAGTTTAGTGTGATGTACTACCTATGTATGCTGGTCACATGTTGTTGGGGAGACCATGACAATATAATCGAAGGATAATACATGATGAGTTTAAGAACCATTATTCTTTTATCATGGATGGACAAAAATATCAACTTGGACCTTTGCCTACAAAGACAATTTTTGAAGACCAAATGCGCATAAAACAATAATATGAGGAGCTTGAATCTTCGTTAACCAAAACTTTATGAAGGGAGCAAGAAAGAGAGAAAAAAGAAAAAGGTGAATTGAGTGGTAAAAATGAGAGTGTTAGGAAACATAAGGGGAGAGAAAACAAGGAAAGCTTGAGTGAAAGAAAAATAAGTAATATGAAAAAAGCCTTAACCATAAGGCAGCCCTTACTTATAATTATGTATAAGGATGTTTTGATTGCTTCTAATAAAATTGACAAGAGTTTGCGTAGTGTTATTGTTGATCTTTTGTCGGAAAATAAGGATCTCTTTCCCAAAGAAGTTCATAATGGTTTGCCACCAATTAGAGGAATTGAGCATTAAATTGATTTCATTCCATGTACAAGCATACCAAATAGGCCAACATATAGATGCAACCCCGAAGAGACCAAGGAAATCTAAAAGCAAGTGAGCTTATGGAAAAGGGATATGTGCAAGAAAGTATGAGTCAATGTGTAGTTCTTGTTCTGTTGGTGCCTAAAAAGGATGGATCTTGAAGAATATGTGTTGATTGCAGAGCCATAAACAAAATCACGATAAAGTATTGCCATCTTATTCTTAGGCTAGATGATATGTTGGATGAATTGCATGGTTCTTATGTGTTTTCAAAAATTAATTTGAAATCTGGATATCATCGAATAAGAATGCGTAAGGGTAATGAATGGAAAACTGCTTTCAAAACTAAACATGATTTATGCGTATGGTTGGTAACTAACGCACCTAGCACTTTCATAAGATTGATAAACCATATTTTGCATGCTTACATTGGAAAGTTTATAGTGGTTTATTTTGATGATATACTTGTATATAGCAAAAGTTTAGATGAGCATATAACATATTTAAAAGTTGTTTTTGATGTACTTAGAAAAGAAAAATTATATATTAATCTAAAGAAATGCACTTTTTGTACTAATGAAATTATTTTTCTTGGATATATTGTAAACGATAAAGGAATACATGTTAATCAAGAAAAAATAATTAGGGAGTTACCAAAACCCACTAGTGTTAGTGATGTTAGAAGCTTTCATGATCTTGCTAACTTTTATAGAAGATTCATTAAGGATTTTTCTACAATTGTTGCACCATTAATTGAATGCATCGAAAAGAATATGAGATTTAGGTGGGGGTAAAGAATAAGATGATACCTTTAACTTGCTTAAAAATAAACTCAGTTTAGCACCTTTGCTTGCTTTACTTAACTTTACCGAAACTTTTGTGATTGAGTGTGATGCAAGTGGAATAGGTTTTGGAGGAAGACCCATTGTGTTCTTTAGTGAGAAGCTAAGTGGAGCAAGCCTTAACTACCCGACAAATAACAATGAGTTTTATGCTTTCGTAAGAGTATTAGAGGCATGACAGCACTATCTTTGGTACAAGAAATTCTTTATATACATTAATCATGAGTCCTTGAAATATCTCAAAGGACAAGGAAAGCTAAGCCACAGGCATGCTAAATGGGTGGAGTTTATTGAATCATTTCTATACATCATCAAGTACAAACAAGGTAAGGAAAATATGATTGTCGATGCTCTTTCTAGAAGGTAGACTCTAATTTCTAAACTTGATGCAAAATTAATGGGTTTTGAGTACTTTAAAGATTTATACAATTCTGACCATGATTTTGTGAAAGTTTATGGGGCATGCGAGAAAGGGGGTTTTGACAAGTTCTTTAGATATGATGGTTTTCTTTTTAAAGAAAACAAGCTATGTGTTTCTCAATGTTCAATGAGAGAATTACTTGTGAGAGAGGCACATAGTGGAGGTTTTGGGGTTTAAAAAACTTTAGATGTGTTAAGTGATCTTTTTTTTTTTTGCCATTAAAGTAATGCCTCATGAGTTATATACTTCTCTTTCTATAACTAGTGAGCCTTGGGTTGATATATTCATGGACTTTGTCTTGGGTTTACCTAGGTCAAAAGGAGGGAGATATTATATTTTTATTATTGTTGACAGGTTTAGCAAGATGACATATTTCATTCCTTGCCACAAAACAGATGATGCAACACATGTTGTGGGGTCGTTCTTCAAAGAAATTATGAGATTACATGGCATTCTAAAGACAATTGTGAGTGATAGAGATGTGAAGTTCCTTAGCCACTTTTGGAAAACACTTTGGAGCAAGTTGGGTACAAGGTTGTTGTATTCAACCACTTGTCATCCACAAACAGATGGACAAATGGAGGTGGTAAATCGAACTTTATCAATATTTTTTAGGGTTATAATTCAAAAGAATTTAAAAAAATGGGAGGAATGTTTGTCACATTTGGAGTTTGCTTATAACAGAAGTGTGTATGCTACAATAAACCATCCCTCATTTGAAGTTGTGTACGGGTTCAATCTATTAACTCCTATAAATTTGCTATCTTTACCTTTGGCAAAGGCCAATTTGGATGGTAAGCAAAATGATGATTTTGTCAAAGCATTGCATGAAAGAGTCTAGACACAAATTGAAAAGAAAACTCTATAATATGAGAAACAACACAACAAATGCCGAAAGTAAGTAGTATTTGAACCTAGTAATTGGGTTTGGGTACACTCAAAGAAAGATTTTCTAGCCAAAGGAAGTCTAAACTAATGTAAGAGTAGATGGTCCATTTCGAGTCCTTCAAAAAATCAATGACAATGCATACAAGCTTGAACTACCACGTGAGTATAGCAATATAATGCAACCTTCAATGTTTTTTATTTATCTTTGTTTGATGAAGTTGCTGATTTGAGGATGAATCCTTTCAAGGAAATGGGGAATGATATGAACCAGTAAGTTGATCACAATTCTACCAAAGACCCTTCAACTATTCATGAAGGACCATTGACAAGAACTAAAGCTAAAATGATGAAAGAAGCATTGACTTATTTATTTGAAAGAGCAAGTTGGTCAAGACTCGGTAAAAGTTCTATAGATGCAAAAAGAGTCTAAAATAGTCAACATGATTCAAATAAGTTCAAATCATAAAGAAAAAGCCTAGCCTTGAGAGAATGACAAATTTTAACTCATTTTGAAGAATAAAGGTCATTCACTCATGTTAGACCATATTAGGAATTGTGGACTTATTCACGAATGATCTAATATTTAGCCATTCAAATAAGTTCAAAGTAGATTCATGAATGATATACATTTACGAGTTGGGAATATGAATATCATTTAATGGATTACCCTTTATACTTGGCATTTGTAATATATAAACAAGGCCAACTCCCTTTGTAACTAGGCAATTCAGAAGTATAATCATTTTTCACCATTAGTGAGTGTTTTATTTTTAAGTTATTACATGAACTTTGAAACTTATCAAACTTTTCTGATTTTGGTGTTCAAAACCCAAAATTCTTTGTTTTTCCTTTTAACTTATCAAACTTCTTAGTTTATGACGTTTTAAGGAAATCAAAATGTTATTCTAATTATTTCATCAATTTTTTATTGATAAAGTGATTAGAATAATTTTTTTTACTTCAATCTCGAACGATCAATCTTGTTTCAATTGAGTGTGAATTTGCATTTCATATGTCTTGTAGCTCTTTAGCTATTAGGATGTATGGTTACTAAGTTGATGATTTCCATCACTCACTATCAGAGTGAATGGAACACTCAAAATGCATTAATAGGTAGTAGAATTGTCTTTCCTACGGATCAAATTTTACGGAAGTATTTTTATCCACTTTGAGTTGGTTTTCGATAACTCATAGGATGGAGAGGGTTGGTTTTCGATAAACGCAAAGGATGGAGATTTCTCATGGTTTAATGTTGCACCTGTGCAGGTTATATACTAGAATACATGCTCTTAGACCTAAGTCGAAGGCCAAGACCGCAGCAATCTGCAAGTCTACCACGGCTTTAAATGTGAATAAGAGAAACACGGAATCTAGCGGCAAAGAGCCCCTGCCTCCCATCCCATTATCCACGTCTTCCGAAGCAGCAGGTATACAAACGCGCAAGATCTGAATGCTGTCATCGTCACAGAAGTGGAGCCTGTTGTTGGAGCACTGGCAATTAGGGACGAGGTTGATAAGAAGAAGAGCACTGGCAATTCATTGTCACTTAACCTGAAAAAATGCTCAGGTGGATAAGCAGAAGATTGATGCAAGGAACTAAGAGCTTGAAAAGACTATAATGTATCTATCTATCAGGTGGGGATAGAGAGTGCAATTCCACAAATTGTAAATCTTAATCTCGTTCTTTGTACATTGCTATATGCATGCAACCAACCCTAATTGCCGAGTAACTTTGCGGTGTGCTGCCTGATGTGGTGTCCTGTCTGCATTGGTGCTCTCTTTAGCTTGTCGGGGTATTTGATCTTTTACCTTGTGAAAGTATTTTCTTACAACAAGATTAAAATCAATGCTTTTTAATATGACTAATATTTTTTTTATCCGATCAGTAAATGGACATATCTGATTGATTGAGAAAATATTTCCCTAATCATAAAATTAATATCAATTTTTTAGATGACTAATGTGTTATACAGGTGGAGTCAGTCCGATAAAAAAAATTGGCTACCACATCCCATAAATCAAAATAGAATCAATGATGATTTAAACTCTCTTTTTCCTTACCAAACCTCAAGTTCCATCGTGAACTATTTTTAAATATTTTACTGACGTGAATGTTTGATGGACAGCATAGCCAGTGTATTAGATCTTCTCAAGGCTAGATTTTCTAAGGTCGGATCTATTCTGCCAAGCCAAATTGTTAATGACCAACGTCAACACTAATTGCACCTTCATTATGATGGTATAATTACTATTAAGGCCTATTTATCCTGACGGATGATCTTGAGCCGAGTTGGTGCTTGACATCATATCACATCCAAAGCATTCGAGAACCACAATCACTCGTCTGCGGAGGTCAGGACAAGAAACCTGTCCTGATGCAATTCGACGTCCAGATTGCACAAGTCACACATGGCGTCTCCGGTGACCCAAGCGGAGGCAGGCGATGCACATGAGATCACAAGCGAGCCAGCAAGCTAGTGGCCTTCGTTGGCACCGCTACCGCCTCGTAGAAAAGTGAAGGCCGAGTTCATGGCGTTGCTTTCCCATCCCCTGTTGCTCTGCAAATTGACAAGATCTCTCTCTCTCTCTCTCTCTCTCTCTCTCTCTCTCTCATCGTTGAGGTCGTCCAACATGATATATCCTTAATTCATTTCTGTGATCCCTCTTGCTTGCTTTGGAATTAGTGGTGGCTCGATTGATTGGTTAGGCCATAACTTGAGAGTTAGGAACGTGAGATGATCAAGTGATGCGACTATAATGTGGGCACACGTGGAGATCTCCAGTATCACGTGTTCGCCCGCGCCGCTGGCACTCGCATGCGTGGTGCCATGCTGCGCCGGTGTTCCCATCGTACGACGACGTCATCGCATCGCCAAACGAGTGGCCGTGATGCGTCGCTGCCTTCAGTGCCACGCGCGCCCTCCCCTTCTCCCGACGGTCGCGGGGGTGTTTTCGTCAGTTGAAGCAAGCGAAGGCCAGCTTCGTTTTCGCGGAGCCACAAAGAACGGCCACGTGTTCGTGTGCCCTGGGAGAGCACATCAACTCTCCCTGTGGTCTCGCGCGATGGTGATTTCGTCGGTCGATGTAGAGAGGCGGTTCGCGGCGCCACAAGGATCGGCCACGTGTTCGCTCACCCGCGGGGCCCGCGGGCAGATATTTTGTCTCGTGGTCAGAAATAGACGCGAACCGTGGACGAGACTTGCTGGGCCCCGTGTGGCGTGTCGTTTTGTTAAATGAGTGAAACCAACCCGAACCTCCCACCTGCTTCGTGACTGGAAGTAGCAGTGGTTTCGCTGTGCGGGGCCCGTCACCTGTGACTAATCAATCATCCCGGGGGGTTAACGAAGTGATCAATTAAGCACCACGGAAAATGAGCAAAAATAAAATTATTGAAACAACGAAAAAAGAGTTAAGTCATTGCGGGATTTTTTTTTTCTGGAAACGAATAAAAATGATAAAATAAAAGAAGGAAAATGAACAGTTGGAAACGAAGGCGGTTCGTGGCCTGGCCAGCGATGGCTCTACAACGACCCCAAGTCCATTCTTTACCTGTATCTATGTTTATATATACAGATATCAAACATTATTCGTTTGTATTGCCACCTAACGCCAGCTCTTCAAGGGAAATAACTTCCTTCCCCCAAGAAGCCAAGTTATCCCTACCAAACACCACTCCTCCTCCCTGCAAAACATTCCCACCTCCGCCTTCTGCACCGGGAGTTTCGGAGATGAAGCAGCGGCCTGCTTGTGCGCTCTGCGGGGGCGAGGCGGCGGTCTACTGCGAGCCGGACGCGGCCTTCCTTTGTTGGGCCTGCGACGCGTCCGTTCACGGCGCCAACTTCCTCGTAGCTCGCCACGTCCGCCAGGCCACCTGTGCCGCTTGCCACTCCCTCGACGCTGGCTGTCGCGTCTCCGGCGCAGGTCCGCAGCGGGTCCGCCCCCTCTGCGCTTCCTGCGATCCCGATCCTGCTGCTCCCCCTTCTCACTCTGAGGCCTCTTCGTCCTCTAGCTCTAGCCTCTCCACCTCCGAGTCCACGGCAGCGCCTCGGGCGAAGAAGCCCGCAGATCCTCGGCGGACGGCCACAAAGCGACGACGCGGGGTGGTTGAGGAGAGGGTGGAGGCCGTCCTGCTAGGCTGGAGCCGGAGGATGGGGTTGCGGCGCGGACGGCGGTGCGTGGAAGCGGCGGCCCGCGTGGTTGGCCTGCACCAGGAAACGACCGCGGCCCTGCCACTACCGGTGGCCCTCGCGGCCGCGTTGTGGTTCGCTGTCAAGCTCCGGGAGCAGGATGCGGCAGCGGAAAGGGGCAGTTGGGTGGCGCTCCGGCGACTGGAGGCGTGCTCCGGAGTGCCTGCGAGGCTAATCGCCGCCGCCGCGTCGCGGATCGCCCGGGTCGCCGAACGCGAAGTCCGAGTCGCCAAGGAGGGCTGGGCCGAGTGCACGTAGCCGAACGATCCTGTCCGCGTGCATTTGTTTACTAATTAATCTCCCAAGTCCTTTCTTATTGAAGGGAAAACATGGCCATAATAATAGTACTATACAGTTTATGGTGGGTTACGTATATGATTGATTGACACATAGATCTTTAAATGTTTGTGGTCATTACATCAGACATCAAGCGAGTAAAGAACACAAACACACATACACACACAAATATAAATATAAATAAATATATATATATATATATATATATAATGTAATATAATATAATATAATAAGAAAAATATTGTGTCAAAAAACCAGAATGTAATTGGTTCAGCATGTAAGGATTTGACCATACATGGGTTTTGAAGATTAAGACCTCTGTGGAACATGATAGATGAAGTTATGAATCATGGAGAGTGGATCAACCTTTTGAGATATAGCTTGTTCAAGTGCAAGATTGGAGCCCTCCACTTTCCTCGAGCCAAAAATCATTTTCCCATATGCATGATAAAATGATTGCAATACGTTGTAATATGTCAAACAAGAGATACTGCAATTTACCCAAGTAAATCATTGAAGTCAACGCTGGTTCGTCTGAACTGGAAAAGAAATTGGTTTTTTTGTTTTGACTTGAATGAAATGAGAGAATAATCTCCGGTTGTGTTGAAACAACGCATACGACGCAGGCATGAGTTGAAATCAGAAGGTAGACGACATGGACTGCTTGGAGCTCGCATGAAATTCAACATGCTGAGTTGAAACCAGGAGACCTAACACGAACGCCACATCATTACCACTCTGACATCGAATAGGATGTTCCACCAAATTCGATTCGACTCAACATGATGCACGATAATGACGTCAAACTTCAACTGCTGCAATGTCATGGTTCGGTCAACTCTTCACGTCCAAGTAACATCCATCGATAACCATGCCTAAATATTAACTCAGTTCCTCTCGACGGCTATAAATCTTCCAAATCCTTGATTATTCATGTTAATTTTTCAACACTGAAACATCGAACCAGAGTTTTCGTTGGGTGCACCACGAATCAGTCTTTGCGCAACTATATCCATCCTAACACCGGCTTCACAGTAATACTTCGACAAAAACCAGGGTTGCTTCCGAATCCCCGGAGCCCCGGACAACCAGATTCAACCTGCAGTAAGACAGTAAGAACATTAGGATTTCTGCTTGGTTCAACAGTCATGCATGCTTCGTTCTAGTGGGCAAGTCTCTAAAAGACCAAACTAGCTATAGCTTCTTCCCTGATGGCCTGGTCTGACAAAACTGAAGTCATCTTCCTCTTCTGACTACCTTCTTGATGGACTACTCTAGCATTGAGCTTGTTGTCTAAAACTTCTCATCCACTCCCATGATTTATCATACTAACAGTCTGGTTGCTAAGGATACAGATAACTGTTCCTCGTGAAACTGGCAGACCTGGAAAGCCTAGCAAGTGATTAAAGTAAACGATTTGAGGTGGTCCTTTGCTACTTCTAACACACTATTTCATTGATTAGAGGATATAAACTTGTTAAATACAGGTGTTTGGGAGCTTTTTACATATAGTTTACTGTAGTCTTTTTATGAATACTCTGATGCTATCTATTGGAAGCTAGAAAAAGTGCCTACTCTGTGTATCCTCCCAACACTATCATTGTGTTTCAAAACAACCAAGTTTTAATTATCTTCTAATCTACTGTGGGTCAAATAACACAGCTGTGTATCACTGATACTCCAGCAAAGCAAATTTGCATAATACTCCAACAAAAGCACACAGGGAAGGGGCTACCATCCAATTATTCATGGTGGGAAGCAACCATAACCTACTTTATTTGAACATATAAGTACATGCCTATTCCAAGTCTTAACATTTCTGTTTTCAGCTTTCAACACACACATTGGTGTATCCACACAAGTTAACTGAGAGCAAGCAATGCAGAAAGCCAAGTATTTTCACATAATTGCATGATCTGAAGTCTAGTTA
>NW_008991503.1:123649-188923 GCF_000313855.2 Musa acuminata subsp. malaccensis
GATTGTGCTTGTAAAGAGGCAATGAACTGTTGGTCATATGACATTTCATTAGCATATCATTGTTTCAGGATAGAGATAGACTAACGAGTGAACATGGTTGTGGAATTATTTAGCACCTATCATGTACACAAGGTATTAATGTCTTTTATTTCTTCTTCCTACTTCCCCTTCTGCATGATTTTGCATCCGGTTTTGCATGATTGTTTAAAAAGGCAGAAGGTACCAAGACATAAATGCAGGTAAGGACCACTTAATAGCAAAGCAATTTACATACTTCAGTTTCCATAATGGCAGAGATAAAACACTCAGAAATTACCTTAATAAAAAAAATTCAGAAACTTATTTACCGAAATGTACTAATGCATGCTTTTGCACAGGTGAATAATGCTGTTTTTGTCAAAAAAAATCAGAAAATATTTTGCATCATGATCATAGATGTATAGTTGTCCATGACAATTAAATTCGGGAAAAAAATCATAACATACTGTTGTTTCAATTCTGCAGCTGAAAATAAATCACAAACAACTTGGTTTAGGTAAGTAGAAAATGAATGTAGGTATCCATTCCTCGTCGTCCAAATGAAAGCTCTTCAACCCTGACATGAACAAAATGATACCGAGTGAGGTCCAGAAGAAAATACTGGACACTAAAAATCAGAGTGCATTGCATTTGATTTACACTTTACATTACATATAATATTTCATTTATAACACCAGAATCGCCCGATTAACTTTTTCTAGTGCTTTGTCAATGACTATGGTTGGTGTTCGATCACACTCAAGAAAGATTATTTTCCTTGCCATGGAGCATTCAATAAAAATGGGAGCGCAAAAGCACAAAAAAAATAGGGCTCAAAAAACGAAGTTGCTGTGTTTTGAGTACAAAGAACATTAACATATCCTTGTGTGAACCTGAGCAGGCCCAAAATGGAGATTCAACAGAAAGCAGATACAACTTGAAATTTACCCAGAAATGCTTCCATACACATGATAATTTGAGCTTATTCTGAAAAGAACATTCTGCCAGCATGCCAGATAATTAATAATAAAAAGATTCACTTGAACGATAATTCCTGACAAATTTTCAAGTCAACTTAGCAGCTAAGACTCCGTAGATTGGGTTACAAGGATAAAGCTACTATCCAATATATATAATTTCATGCCAATCTTTGTTGTTTCCGCTGGAAAATGTATGTCATTTTTGCTGCAGTCAAAATACTTAACGGACTCAGGAATGGGGAATCTAAATAAGCTAAAAATAATCCAACTACTCAACTAGTTTCCAACTGCAATGCATGATGATCTTTAACCCTTTCCTCAGATGATAATTTCTGTTCCCGGCGGCTTGGATTCGTATTGTAAACTGTAACTCTTAATTCTTATTTTAGCAATAAGAATAAAGCAAAATCGATCCATAAGCTGTAACCCAAATCTTGCAGTCAAACATATTTCGGTTGATTATAAGACCAGTTAGAACTTTTAGGTTGATTCGAAACATCACGAATCGACTCATAATATAATGATAATAATCTTCCTTTTTAACTCCAAAACCATGACGGAAACATCAAGGACAGAGATACGGGTCGACCTGGGAGAATCGGTGGGCGGCGGCGTGCTGCTGGTGCTCGAGGTGGCGGCGCTCCTCGGGGAGGGCGACGAGGTAGGAGAAGATCATGTCACCGAAGTAGACATGGTAGAGAGGCTGGATGGAGCCCGTCTCGATGTGCTTCTAGATGTAGCGATCAACCGCCTGGTCCGCGCTCTTCTTGATGTGATCCCATGACAGCTTGGGCTTCAGGTACGAGGGAAGCTCCCTCACCTTCATCCCCTTGATCTCGTTGTAGAACGCTCGCAGCGCCATTGGAGCACCGCCATAGCTCAAATCCACAACCACATATATCGAGATAAACCAAAAGAGGCGGACTTTGCGGATCCACGACCCCAGTTTCCGATCTGAATTCGAAAATTCTCACATTTAGATTCATATTCGGGTCGCATGTTTCTTACCGGACTTGGATTTGGGCATTCAGTGAGATCCGATCCGATAGCAATCTGCGCTTTCACGAATCGTTTATTTGACGGATTTTGCCTCGCTGGCGCCAACTACGGTGCATCAGCCCGTGTTCCGAAACGTGGACGGTGGAGATCAATTGTGACGTGTTGGGCTTGACTTATTATAGCTTCTGCCTGAGGGAACAACATACCACTCAACTCGCTCCCTATCTCGTCTCCGCGAAACACAATCTTTCCATTTTCCCTTCGGCAATGGCGGAAGAACCCCAAACCGATCGCTCTCATCCCCATCCGACACCTCCAACCACGAATAGCGCTGTTACACCTCAGGTGCGTGTAATCGTTTGGATCCCTTCGACCCCGCCCATGGCTTGGCCGTCTCTTTTTGATTCATTTGCTGGATCGGATTGGTTTCGTTAGAGGTAGGGTTTGTGTCGGCCGATATGTGGGTAAAACACGATTATTCTGCTTTCTTGCCCACTTCGGAATTTTATGATTATACGTCTCGCTTCCATTCGTTCAACTCTGCGTTTGGTGACTTTGGTCCTGAGAATCGACATCTGGGCTTCTTGTGTTTTCTCTGAGTCATTGGTTTATAAGTGGAGTTTGGAAGCGTTAAAGATTTAGTCTTTTTCATCCCTTTTCTCGTTACATCTCGTTTGTGATGGGTGTGTCATTCGGGAATATATGAGCCATATGGGCGGTAAGTAACCATCTGAAGCGAAGTGATAATTTCCCCTCTTCTCGAGGAAAATATAATATATCAGCTTGTGTAAATTCTTCAACGTAGATGTTAAAGTTGGATTTTTTTTAGTGCACATCTCTTTTCTGTGCACTATTAATTGCATTGGAGAAATTAATTCCTCTAAGAAGGGCCCAATTATTTTGTCTTTTGATGGTTACTGACCTCGTATCTATTGGCAATTCAGGTACCTGGTATTTCTGGCTTCCAGGTGTCTCCACTCATTTTTCCTGGAATGCTTCCTATCCAAAATCCAGATTACAATGAACATGGATCAGGAATTTATGCTATTCCATATCTTCCATACACGAGGCCAATGGCTGGGTTTTCTCCTGATACTCTCATTCCATTAAAGTATAACATACCAACGTACGCTTTTATTTCCTTCTGCTAAATCATATCATCTTTTCTTTTGGGTTTAATCAAATTGTAGGCATTTAAATCGAGTCTCTTTTAGTTTCTTAAGACTTCCCCCTGATATTTGTGTTGTTAAAAGCAAGGAACCTGGCTCACCTGTGAAGCCTCTGCAATGTAAAGATAATTGCCTAAAACTGGATACAAAATGAGGTGTAGCTTTATCATGTTTGCATTCAATCAATAATTTTCAATTTCTGGATACAATGTTGAAGTTCTTCTTTGAGAAAAATTTACTTTTAAGCAGTATTGCCCATTTGATCCTTCATTAAACTTAAGTGCACACATAAACTTGAGAACATATTTTTGTTGAATTATTTTTCACTGTAATAGCTGATGCTTTATCTGGTAATTTACTTTTTCCAATTTGTCAGAGGGTTTTCTGTTAGTTAGAACACCGTTACTGTTATTTTCCTTGCCGTTTTGTCCTTGGTTTTGGTGACATTAATCCAACTGTACCTTCTTTTTTCTGATTATCATTTGTCAATCCATCGCATAAATCAATGTCCATCTTTTGAAATGTTTTTTGCAAGATACTGTTTCTTGAAAAACAAGATATAAGAATGTGAAGAATGGACTATATTCAGTCTAAATATTATTAATTATACAATTGGTAACCATATAAATTTACATTGCTATTGTGCATTGGCAGGTTATTTAAACAGGTAGAGTATACAAACAGCATCCTTCTGCCTAAATAACTACCATGAAAATAGAACACCTATTGCTTTGCAGAATCATACCTTTTGACCATTGACCACTTTATTATCACGATTTTGCTGAAGGATTATAAGTCTTATAATATTTACATACTTAGCTGAACAGAATTCATTTTTGCCTTTCTTTCATCTTAGAATCCTTCTGCTCCTTCTTCCCTCTTCTTTACTCTTTTGAGGATCTAAAATCAGCTATGAATATTCAAAATCAGACAACTTCGGTCGCATTTGATTGATTCTGGCCAATTCCAACTTATTTCTGGCTATAGGGTTGACAAATCAATTACAACAGATCAGTCTTGGATGAGGAATCAGATGTACTGTGCTAAAATTGGCCAAAACTGCAACTATGCTTGTTGGTCTATGTCATAAACAGAGTGAAAGTATACTAGAAACAATAACGTGAACACATTATTTTCTTATATCTTATGTGCATCTTTCAGGAGGCCAAGTTCTGGAGGAGCTAGTGATGAGCATGGGCAGGAAGCGAGGCAGCAACATGGCCCTCAAAGACAAGTAGCAGTAAGGAGATTCCACTTTGCATTTCAGCTTGACTTGGGTCTGATCATCAAGTTGGCGGCTATGGTCTTTCTTCTCAGTCAGGATGGATCATCGCAAAAGCTTGTTCTCCTTATTTTCTTTGCATCATTGGTTTATCTGTGAGATCAAATTCTTTCACTATAATACCTGGAATAGATTTTGTGCTTTCATTTGCCACAGTTTGCATTTAGTCCCAGTCAATCACCAACAATCTACAATCCTCTGGCTATTATCGGAAATGTAAATGTGATAGCATAGTTTTGGCTGGTGTCTTAATAGCTTTTGTGGTGGATCGTTTGTCTCAACTTCTAATTTCTTTATGCCTTCCTAATTCATAGATATCAAACTGGGGCTCTTGCTCCTTTTATACAATGGCTTCAGCAAGCAGGTGCTCCTCGTCGATTGCAAGCTCCTATACGGCTACAGAATGGCCCTCCTGTTGGTCGTGATGGTCAGAATAATCCTCAACCTGGTACGCTCCTAAACCTGTGAAGAGTATGTTCCTTGATGTCCTCTCAAGTCTTAACTACTATTTTGCTTTTCTTCATCTCAAGCCATAACATCGTGCCAATGAGTTTTGGGAACATCACCTAAGTGAATCATTGAGATAATTGTATTCATGGTACCGAATTTTCCTTTGTAGATTATGCAATTGCTACTTTGTGGATGGACCTCTATAGCAAATTCTGGAAAGCCATTTCAAACAAAGTTGAGCTGGAACCATGTGTTTTTTCTGTACTAAAACATGTCTTTTTAATGGCTGCAGTTGAAAATCATGGTGTTGACGATCAGAATCCGAACCAACCAGCTGAAAACCAGGAGCAACCAGATACCAATGACAACCATCCAGAACGTGAAGGACACCGAAACAATTTTTGGGGGGTGGTGAAAGAGATTCAATTGTTTGTTGTCGGGTTCTTGACTTCTCTTCTTCCAGGCTTCCATAACAACAATTAAGTTATTTCCATAAGTCTTTTCCAAACAATCAATAGGTTGTGATTATTTAGGTCTGAACATGAGCAAAAAGGGTGAAAGTTTGATTCTTATTTAGGTCTGAACTTGATTATTTAGGTCTGAACTGAGAAGGTTATATAGTCTGTTCTTACCACTACCTTCATGTTTCTTCGAATACAAGTGGATTCTTATGTCATGTGGAAAGTTTGATTTTGATTTTAACTGATACTGTGTATGATATCGGTTCGATGTGTATGATAGATATCACTTTGGAAAAGTTATAGGCCTCACTTGCAAACCATTGTGAAATGTCCCAACATTCAATCTAAAGTTGGGACAATACAAATGTGCATACATCGCATTGCAAGCTGAAACATCACATTTGTCTCGTCACCATTCATATCCAATGTTGTTATCTGAAATTAACCATGCAAACCCAATTAGAAGAGACAGCACAACAAAGGTATGGTTTATGTTACTTGTGACCATTAGTGCAGTCGGTAGCGCTCACACTGTGAGCTTTGGCTTTTTGGATATATTGGATTTTGCAAAAAAACACCCTTTTTTCTATTTATATATAGTTGAATCAGTAGGTTTACT
Source organism: Musa acuminata subsp. malaccensis (assembly GCF_000313855.2). Lineage (NCBI taxonomy): Eukaryota > Viridiplantae > Streptophyta > Magnoliopsida > Zingiberales > Musaceae > Musa > Musa acuminata. The sequence goes on from NW_008991503.1 coordinate 129,628, forward strand.
TGGGATTTTTGTCACGTGTCATTCGTGGAGGTGATCAAGTAGGACGCTTTTGGGTTGGGTCGAGGGCCACGTGGTGTTTTTAAAGTTCATATCTTATGCCTACGTAAGTAAGGCCCACCCTTTTGGTTGGGTTGTGGGTGACAGGTTGGCTTCAAAGCGGTAAACAGGAAGGGAGGTCCATCCGGTTATGAAGCTAGAAACGCACATGAAAAATGTGCGGCAAATGCCAATCTCACCCATGTAATGATAGAACGAGATCCTTTCGCTAGCCTTGTCACGGAAACAAGGTATTCAATGGAATGCTTGATAAAGCGTCTACCTAATAGAATTTAATATGCTTCTAACATCAACATGTGCAGCAACCCATCATTAGGTCTACTACTGCAAACATATCTCAATCTATTTGCCTCATTCCCTGAAGAGGAGGTTCAGAACGGGGCGAGAGTAGATTGCCCTGTGGGATCCCTTTAGTGTGTGTTGAGTAATCTCTCCTTGTACAATATATCGGTTGCTAAGAGGAAAGCTCAAAGGTTATAAAAGAGAGGATTTTCTTCTCCGGATATAATGACTTCAAGTAGTAACCGATTAATGTTATTAAAACAAGACAAAATATAGGACGAAACTAAGCTAGTTACTAATTCCATACTTGAAGAAGCAAGGTGATAGTCCCTCTTCCTTTCCGAAAAGCCATGAGAAAGAAACGGGAAAAAAGATAGCAGCAAAGACCACATTGAAGAAAAATGAAAGTGCATACATCACATTGATATCAGCCTTATTTGGCTGGGTGATAGGCCTTTCTTTCGGGAATCCAAGATTTCTACATCGAGGAAAACTTCAAAGTGGAGGTCAAGAGGGCTGAGGTCTTTCAATTGACTGACTTTTGGGCCTTAGTTCTTTATCTCTAGAAAGAAAGGGTAGTCTTCTTCCATAGATAATCCATTATATTTCGATAAATTTCTCGAGCAAATGCTTTGGATTTTCATGTTCATCTTTTTTTCTTCTATGACTATAGTCAACAAATTGGGATTTTTCACCATTCCACCAACTCTATTTTTAGATTATCCCCTTTTTTCTCAAAATAAAAATTATTGACCAAATCGGAATTGTTGTAGCTAGGTTAGCCCATGATCGGGTTAGTGCTATGGGTGAAGGATAGTTTTCTTGAAAGGAAGGGCTATGGGTGAAGGATAGCTCGACAACAGCCTAGAATGCGACTTCTTCAACAGTTCCATTTCCAAGGTCACAAAACAGTTTCAATCATCATTCATTTTTCAATAAATCGAGGTTAAGGGCAAGAGAAGATACTGGACAATTAAAGCCAATGCTACAGGGAAGGGAAAGGTGGCACGAACCGATTCAACATAGGAACACATAATCCCAAAAGGGGATTGGACCTATAAAAATGATTTTGACCCAAAATAAAAACATAAAGCCTATTTGTTTTAAAGCACAGGACTAGAGAATAGAGCCGATAAGGAAGGTGTGATTGAGCGAACGACAGAATCTATAGTAGCACTTGCCCCTCGAAAGGAGTCTAAACCCTAATCCTAGTTCACATGTGTGGCATCCGCCCTTGCCTTAAATTCAATTCCTTATTGTTGTTGTCCAGTATTTTAGGCTATAAATGAATTCATTCGAGTTGAGATAGTATATTTATTACATCCTAGATTTATAAACAGAATTATAAATTAGTAATTTATTATCCATAATTTTTATAATAAATTTCCTCTTTTTTTTCTTTCATCCTTAAATTCAAATCTATCTTTACAATAATAAATATTCTATTAACTAGGATCAGAAGTCTCTTCCACCTAAGCTTCAAATCTATTATAAAGTAGTAGATTACTCTAAAAATAAATATAAGATAAAAACATATTAGCAACCATATGCTGGTAGGAACCTCGAAAAAATCATAAAAATAATTTTTAATATTCGTGAAATACAAATAAATATTAATAATTTAATAAAAAAATAATAATATAATGATTCATCATAAAACTTATGCATTAGAAAAATGATGCTAATTTCTTACATAATAAATAAAATCATGTATCAACCATATGCAACACATACATAATAACTAGATAACAAAGACATACATCTCTTCCAATAACAGATGGAGAGGCATATTCCATAAGATGTATTTCTCCCAACAGTGGATGAAGATAATCCATATTGCACTCCCAACAACGGATGGAGTGATATCCCTCACCTGCCCAAGTGGAGACACGTTCCTCCCAACGACGGATGGAGGAACCGTCTAACCATCACATCTGATGGCCCGCTAATCCTCGAAGGGTATCACCATACCTGTCTTTGGTAAGGATACATAAACATCTATGATAATTCATTTACGCTTATATATTTACCCACACATGCATCAAGAAATCAATATGATTAAATATTATGAGATACCATACTTGATATATAATTTGTTAGACTATATTCACTGGTAGCTTTGCACTATGATGGGCCTATAGCTCCTTTCACAAGTTGTACTTCCAATGTGAACTACAAGTCTAGTCACATCTATTTCATAATAACAATCATATCAATATTATAAATTTAATTAGAAAATCAATAATTATTTTCAAATAACATCTTCAGATAAAACATTTAAATTCATCAAATCATATAGCATGAAATATCAATGTCTCAATAGTCCTCAATCAACCAAACCTTAATTTGAATAGCTCAATTGACTTAAACTAAACTCAGTTCGATTATCACCTAACGAAACCAATCTCAAATCCTTATAGAATTGGATTGGAATCACTCTAGATTAGTCTAATTAGATTTGATTGATCTCGATTAGGTCAAATAGGTTTGAACTAGTCAAGTTAGTTTGGAATCACCCTAAACTGACTTTAACCGATCAAACCTATCTAATTTAGTCAATTAACGAGCTCAAACCAATAAAGAAATATACACTACACTATATCGAGCTCAAACCAATTTAAAATTACCTTAAATTGGCTAGCACTATATCGTATAGGTTGGGTTGGATGGGTCACATATATTGCACATGCTTGTTCCAAGTAATAGGTTGAGTTGAGGTACAACAGGCTAGATAGAAGAGCGATTATGTGTCTAATGCCAATCATATAGTTAGGCAGACCTAACTTCATGGATTATGCTAAGCCTCACTCATAAGTTGAGTTGAGCCTTACCACTGAACTAGACCGTGCGTGGCTCGCTAGTTGATCATACCTAGACACATGAGTTAGGGTCATATCTGACCATATGATTGGGTCATACCTAGCCGCATGAGCTGGCCCATGCTTGACCATATGGTTGGGTCATACCTTACCACATGGGCTGAGTCGTACATGGCCACATGGACTGAATTATACCTAGCCATATGGGCTGGCTCATACCTGGCCACATGGGTCCAATTATACTTTACCACATGCGTTGGGACATATATGACAACATGGATTAGATCATACCTGACTACACGATTTGGGTTGTACCTTGTCACTATTAGGATCGTAAATGACACTAAGAGAGAGGAATGAATTAGTGGTACCGTAAACTTTCGACGATTTTGAGAAATTACGTTCAGACCCATAACAGAGATATGTTAAACTTAAAAAATTCATATGAGAACATGCAAAAGTAATAGATAGTTAAATAAGAAGGCAATGAAAGTAAGCAGCAAAAGAAAAGAGCACATTATATTTATAATTATTCGATCATCATTGTAATATTTCTCACTTCTGAAAAATTATTTATAATGACTTATTTATAAATCAAATGACCTATATGTAAACATAGTGAATTCAGTGATCAAAGTATTAAGCTTAAAAAAAAAAAATCACCTCTCACACACTCTATTTCCCACATGGGAAACAGAGGAGAGGTAGTGCATTGGGGTGGAAAAGGGAAGAAGAAGAAGAAGAAGAGGGAGAAGAGAGGGAAGAGGGAGAGGAGAGACAGGTGGTTGCGGCTAGGGCTGCAACAACTCTGTTTCCCATAAGAGGAAACAGAGGAGGAGGTGTGGGGTGTCAGGGAGGAGAAGGGAAGAAGAGGAGAAGAAGGAGAAGAGGAAGAGAAGAAGAAGAAGCGGGAGAAGGTGGTTGCGGCACCTCTGTTTCCTCCTGTCGGGGAGGAGAAGAAGAAGAAGAAGAAGAAGAAGAGCAAGAGAAGAATAAGATGTGAGAGAAGGTGGCTGCAGCACCTCTATTTCTTGTAGGAGGAAACAGAGGAGAGGAGGCACTGTGTTAAGGAGGAGAAGGGAGGAAGAAGACAAGGGAAGAAGATGAGAAAAGAGGAAAGAAGAGGAAAAGGGGAAGGTGGCTGCGGTTGTGAAGGATAGGAAGAAGAGAAGGGGAAAGAAGGTGGCTGCGGCTGTGGCTACGGCTGCGGCAGTTGCAGCTGGGAAAGAAGAGAAGGAAAGGAAAAAGAAGAGGGAGAAGAGAGAGAAGAATAGGAAGAGGGGAAGGTGGCTGCGGCAGTGGCTATAGCAGCTGTGTTTGGAAAAGAAAAAGAAAGATTGAGAGAAAGAAGAAAGGAAGTAGCGTGGAAGAGGCTACGGTGTGGCTGCAGTGGCAGTTGTATTTGAGAAAGAAAAAAAAAGGACTGAGAAAAGGGAAAAAGGAAGTAGCACAGTGGAAGGAGATGCGGCTATGGCTGTGGCTGCGAGTGTGGCAGTGGCCGCTGCGATTGGGAAAACATAAGATAAGGAAGGAAGAAAGAAAAGGAGAGTGCAGGTGACTATGCCTTTATGTTCTACACGAGCTATCGTGGAGGAAGAAAGAAGATAGGTACAGAAAATGAAATAGGGAGAGGAGATGGAGGAAAATTAGAAGAAGGATTTGGGCTTATACTTTTGTTGGATCTTCGAATCAAAATCTTCGAAAGACAAGTGTTTCGATCTTTCCTATTGCAAGTGTTCCGATCTTTTCTCCTATAAGTATCATAAACCTTTTTTTATTACAATTATTTTTTTGCTTTTGCCTTGAATATGAGAAGTTGGAATTGTTCTAACCTTGTATCTAATATATCTCTTGTTTAGACGTAACGATCAGAATATGGAAAACTTTCGAGATTCTGACCTTTCAATCTTGTTGTAACTATAACCTTCTGCGCCGACCCTTAATTTAGGCAATACTAAATTTATCCAAAAATAGACTCACATATCTTTCTTTTGATGCCAAGTTTAATAAATTTGGAGTCTAATTGTTTACCCAAATTTCTGTTTCATTTAATCATATAGATTATGTAAAACAAGGACCATAACTTCTGATCTTTTGATACTAAACTACTTATAAGTCCAAATCTATTTTATTCAAAACTTATTTCATTGAAAATTAGACTCATAGATCTTTTTTTCATTTGATATATGAATCAAAAGATTTAGTGTCCAAACACTTGCCTAGTTATCTATTAAATCCAGCCCTATAAATTTTATAAAATAGTGATTTTATCCTTTAACCTTTGGTTACTAAATTATTTATAACTCTATGTTAGAAACTTTGATTCATATGAAACTTATTTTATCTAAAAATAGATTGAAATATCTTTCCAACAATACCATTCTTAAGTAATTTAGAGCATAATTAGTTATCAAAATAATGTATGCAATGTGCCTCTCAAATTCTACCAAAATCGAGCTTTGGTTGATTTCGTCTATTCTTATTTTATTCCCTTTGGAAATTAATTTTATCTATTATTTTTTATTCAATTGAGCTTTATATTGCTGCTTTGAATTCTTGTATATTCTTGTACTTAAATTATTTGCATACTTGAAACCTTATATTACTGCTTTCATATGGGCACATATATGTTTCGTTGTTCCGCATATGCTTCCGTTATGTGCCAAAATATTTATATACTCTTACCTTTATTTCATTTCAAATTTGAATGTATTTGTGAAAGATTATATTTTTATTATATTGACTCATAAAGGCACATGTATATTTCATTGATCCGCATATACTTTCGATATATGCTAATTTTATTGTTCATGTTGTCTTTTTGTACTCTAATGTTTGTGAGATACTGTGAACCTTTACCAGAAATGGTAAATGAAGTTATGCATAGAGTATGCAATGCTCTGCTAGCCTCCTATGCCTTCACTCAGACGTAGGTGGATAGAGCCCCCAAATGTGAGAGGCTTATATTTGGTGATCATTTAGAAATAGATGTACTATATTATGTTATGATCTTACTTCATCTTCTATATGTTTAATATGATATTCAGAGCTTTAGTTATGTGCTTCTGTGTATACTTTAGATAAGAATAATATAAATGCAATGTCAAATACGATATTTGAGCTTATATTTCATATTTGTTCTTTGATATGTTCCAAAATGCTTCTTATGCCTTTGAGATGTTCATACACCATCTATACGCTTTGAAATACTCTATATGTCATTGATATGCTCCAAAACATTTCATATATCATTGATAAGCTCCGAAATATTTCATTTGTTATTGATATGCTCCGAAACATTTTATACGCTATTGATATGCTCCGAAATATTTCATTTACCATTGATTTGCTCCGAAATATTCCATATGTCGTTGAAATGTGTCGGAACATTTCATACGCCATTAATATGCTCAAATTACTCTTTATTCCATTTGTTATGAACTAAATATATTTTGAATGAAATGTCATTTATGATTTTATATCTAATGAGATGGTATCCTTGAATCTCTTATATTTTATCTTGCATTGTGATACCAAGTTTGCTTGTAGCTATACCCTTTCTTGTTTTAGATATGTTTGTCACTTACTAAGCTTTTTAGCTCACTTCATTTCTATATAAATATTTCAAGTTAGCTTGTCACTCTTTGATATGTTAGCATTGGGTTGAGGTAGTGGAAGACTATTTAAATTATGGGCAAACTTTGTCAGTTGATATATTGTGGTTGTTGTATAAGCATATTTTATATGTAATGAAAATATTGTTAACAGGTTTGAATTGATATATCATGTAAACGTGTTAAAAGACCTCTCTAGTTTTGAATGTTTAGTATACGATGATATGAACTTCTAGTAAATAGTTGGAGTTCTGATTGTATAAATTATTTAGCTTGTGGATTTATAAGTATTGTTAATATTTTGTTAAGTTGGCTTAGGTTTCCATAAATGTGAATTATCGAGTGATGTGATTTATGATTATAAACTACACAGGTTTTATAGATGTGAATTTGACTGAATATTTCTCAATATCCTCAAATGCTAGTTTGAATCTTGGATTGGTTTGTTGATGAAATTTTTAATATTATTGATTTAATAGACGTGATAGGGGTGGTCTCAAAGCATGATTTGAGGATCACTGTAATATTTGATATGTTTGATGTGCAAAATACATTGAGATCTAGTAAACTATAGTGATCGGTGAAAATTTTATTTGATGTCTTTTAGGAATCTAAGATGACAAGGACATATGGTAGTCTTGCTTCACATGTTGTTGAGTAATTAAGTGGAATGAAATGGATGATTGGGGATATCAAATCAGAGTGGCACAGCGGATGCATGGTGAACTTAATTCATTGGTGGCAGAATAATGTATGATGCAATGGAGAAGATATTTGATACACTAAATTATTTTGATGATCAAAAAATTTCTTTAGCCAACCTTATATCGGAAGGAGAGATTGAGTATCGGTGAAAACAATAAAAAGAATTTTTGAAAATCAAGGGCAGGAATAGTAAGGACAAGTTTACCAATAAAAATATGATTGAAAATGAATCAAGTACATAAATCATCAATAAAAGTAATAAAGTAGGAGTAACCACCTATGGCATGAGTTGATATGGATCCACAAACATCACTATGTATGAGTTCTAGTAGCGTAGTGGCTCTCTCTTCAGTTCCACTAAAAGGAGAGTTGGTCAATTTTCTACGAAGGCAAGGCTCACATGTTGCATATGACTAATAGTTAAATGGATCTAGATATTCATCCATGAGCAACTTTTGAATCATTCTCTTGTGGATGTGAACTAGCCTACAATGCCATAGGTATATAATGCTCACCTCATCTCATTTCCTTTTAGATACACACACATTCATGATATGTGTGGCAGTGTCTAACATAAACAAACCATTATGTAATGTTCTTCTCGTGATGATCTAATCATCTAATAATATTGAACAACTATTATTCTTAAAAACTAATTTATATCCACTAATTATCAAACATGAAATAGAAATAATATTTTTGATAATAGAAAGAACAAAATAGCATACATCCAATATAATAATAGCTCCACAAAGTAGATGAAGGGTGACCTCACCAACAGCTATTGCAGCAACTTTTGCTCCATTGCCCATCTTGAGGTTCATCTCGTCTCTCGTCAATCTCCTAGGTATTGCTAGAATCTGCAATGAAGTACACATATAATAAGCACTACCGGTATCTAATACTCATGTGTTATTATAAGAGTCTTACAAATGAAGATTGATTATGAATGTACCTGAAGCTTCTCCAAGCTTCCGTTTCGCCCTCTCTGCAAGGTACTCTTAGTAGTTGTTCTTTCAGTTCCCATCTTTGTCGTAGTGGAAGCATTGGCCTTTGTCCTTTTAGCAACATTTGTTTTACCCAGTGTGCCCTTGCCCTTGCCCTTCTTAAGGGACTTTTCTACCTTTCTTTTTTTTCTAGTCTCACCAGTATAGAGTACTAGCTTCTTTTTCTTGATAGTACTCTCTGCCTCCCTCAATATATTGAGGAGCTCAGGGAGAGTCACATCAAGCTTGTTCATATTAAATTTTATTATAAATTATGAAATAGAATCTGGTGGGGACTGAAGCACAAGATCCACATACAGGTTATCCTTTAGGACCATTCCTAGACCTATAAGTTTCTTTATCCATTCAATAAATTTTAGGACATGGTTCTAAACCGGTGTCCCCTTAGTCATCTTAGCGTGAAAGAAGCTCTTGGATATCTCATATCCCTGAGTTCTTCCTTGTTCCTTAAACAATTTATGAACATATAGGAGAATGGATCTGGCATCCATCTTTTCATGTTGTCTTTATAACTCAGGAGTCATGGAGCCCAACATGTAACACTGAGCAAAAGTGGAGTCATCTATATGCTTTACGTAGCAAGTGATCTCATTCTCGCTTGCCCCTTCCTCGAGCGTAGACATCACTGTATCAAGGACGTACGCGATTTTCTCCGCTGTGAGAATAATTCTCAAGTTGTAGAGCCAATCTGTATAATTTGGACCAATGAGGTAGTTGACATCAAGTATGCCACATAAGGGAATTGAAAGCGATATTTTCTGAAAATAAAGATACAACATAAATAAATAACATGCAGATTTTATAAAAATAAATAATCAAGATATGGACTTCTATCTTAATATACTCTCACTATTTTACTGGCAAGTCATGCGACACCCTCAACACGTGAAATAGAAGTCTCCGGCATACTTCCAGTAGGGATTAGGATCTAATCAGCGTCTTAGTGTAACCTCGAGGGACTCAACTAATCACACTAAGCCTGAAAGATAAGCAACTCTTACCGATCATAACTCCTTGTGATTCTCATCCTGTTCGGCCTCCGAATCACCATGGTCTCGAGGGACTCGACCAACCATGATGCTCGGTTAAGTTAACACCATCGTTACAAGATGAGTCTGATTCGATGATATACCCTCGAGGGACTTGATAAAGCATACCATGTCCTCGGGTCACCAGTGACATCTCTATGTCGTAGGCAAGATAGCAAATCACGATATAGGTGAGCCTCGAGGGACTCGACCAACTCAATCTATACCGGGAATCAGTCCCTACTTATAACGATGGAAGGCCACGTGGGTTAATCTAATTGCCTCACGTTTACTGACTTAATATTATCGAGAGAGGAATTTCTATGATTTGGTTTCCTAATATGACATGTCACACATATACATATTTAATATATATCTACATCACATATAGATATATATATACATATCTAGTAGGTGTATAAGTAATCACACCAGATGATCATAGACCACAACCTAATGTGATCAGGCCCGAGCCAGTGGGTCTAATCACTCACATCAAGATCTATATATGCAGCGGTGAATCTCCATGCCCCGTGATCGTCCATCTCGTCTTGTCGGTTTCGTCGACATCTTGACACATCTCCATGCATCGCGATCGTCTGTCTCATGGGTCCCGATATTGCATCTACGCTCGCCTGACAATAAACGAGAAATATAATGGAGGCTCATAGGCCCCAATAATAATAATCACAAGCACACACATCACATAGTCCATGATCATCCGTCCACACATCATACATCACATATATAAATCATCAACATGTAGGACTACTAGATAATAATAAAAATAATAATCAATTAAACTTTTTAATTAATTAATATTTAAGAAATCAAGGACATGTAGGGAATTTTATGAGTTCTGAGGGGCATTTTCATAATTTGGATAAAAAGGATAGAATTGGAATTTCTAAAATTCACAAGGGCAAAACTATCTTTTTACCCAAAATGCCCTAATTCTTCTCCCCTGCTGTTGCAACCGCCGCTGCCACCACCCTACCGGCGACGGCCTATACGGTAGGGGGTGAGGTGCTGCCGCTGTAGTTGGGCTCACCCGCAGGTAGGCGCCCCTACAGGCAGTTCTACTCGCAGGGTTATTCTTGCAGCTACCGTCGCCACCGTAGATCGCTTGCCCGCGGGCGAGCGGTGCTAATTGCCTACGGGCGAGTGTCGTCGCCACAAGCGACGATCGCGGGTGCCGACGCCGCCCCTTGCATGCCGCAAGCGGCTTTGCCTGCAAGCGACCGGCCACCTGCGGCTACAACTGTGCGCAACAACAGTTGCTACGCGCAGGCGGCCTACTTGAGGGCGCCGCCCTAGCGACCGTCATTCCATGCGGCCTACCTGCACGAAGATGGCAGGCTGTCCTCTTCAAACGCAGGAAGGGTAGCAACAGTTGCTGCCCTTCCTCACCTATTGCGTAAGCAATTCTAACGTCAAAACCATTACACAAACACAACACACGCAGTTCAAAATCAATCTTTCGCATGAACAACCTAGCTCTGATACCACTGTTGTGAAATATTGGGGGCGATGTCACATGCGTAGCAGAAGAACAAAAAATAAAATCCCAAATTTTCCAAAGATTTGTTCGTCGTCGTGTGAAGATTGGTGCGCAAAATCCGCAAAACAGAAAAATGTGTATAGTAAAGATTATGTTACCTAGGGAGATCATATATCCCTGAATCCTTGCAGATCTCTAGGAGAGAGTGAAGGATGTCAAGCGCCCTCCTTTCTAGCAGTGATCTACATAGTAGGGCTGTGACAATGCTCCTCAAAACTCTAGACCTGCTTTGAGTTGGAGAGGAGGAGAAGAATAGGAGAGGCAAGCAAAGGTTCTAGTCTATGAACCACTGAATCCCTCCTATTTATAGAGGTCCATGTCAACTTAACAATAATGGATCCTCCTCTATTCGGTATTGGATCTCCATCTAACTACCCAAGCCTCTTAGATTAGTGGATCTCTATCCAATAATCTCTCATGGGCTCTTATTGGATCTCATCCATAAGATCCAATAATTCAGGGGCTTATTGGATATCCAATAAGATAGAGGCTCTAGAGAATATCTCATATCCAAACATCTACTCGTCGCAACACCTACCATATGTGTGTGACCCTATAGACCCAATATCGAGCTGGACATGAGTCATACCTATCAGAACTTCTTCTAGCTCAGTGACTTATTATCTTCATAATAATTCAGTCGACTAATCGATTATAGATGTACTAGGCCACTATGTCGTAGTCTTCAAATAGTACAAGGGAATCCAATCCATTAGACTTGTCTATCCTTAGTTACCGTGTACCTATGGTCTCTCATTTATCTAATACCCTAGAGACCGTATACTAGGCATGGTGTTGTTAGACCCATATAGTTTCTACTCGAATCTCTCTCTAATCGGATTCTCTTAAAGAACTCTTTCTCTTTCAATCCGAATGACCCTAGCCAAGGATTTGTCTAAGCAAGAACATGCTAGTCATATGTGTCATGCAAGCCAATCACGTGAGTGATGACACGTATGACTTGACACGCAATCTTTTTGCTTATTATATTTTGGCATTTATCACTTTATATTGCTTGTTGCATATATGCATATATATTATAATGTCCTTGGATCTATATAATAGGAATCAGATCATGATAAGATCACGATAATGAGACCGATTCGCCTTTAAACACAGATCCTAAATAATCTCGGTCATATATTACTCGAGAGGGACATCGAGATAACCAAATAGACTGGTGTGCTGTATACCCGTCCATATGATGGATGCAGTTGGTCTCATAACTGCTTGTGTGGGGACACTAAGGATACAGTACATGTACTCATTGGAGAATAGTTCACTGATTGATCCGCTTATGGAATGCAAGATGGTTGATGATGTCTTATTGTCATACAGTGATTCCATTGTCCTAGTAGTATATCTGGTCCTTAGACTTGAGACACCAAGGATGTCTTTGTATGAGTGCTCTGCTCTTTAATACCGGACTTATAAGTTTGGATATCCCAAATCTAGCATAGCCGGTTTTTTTGTAGTGGTAGTCAACCTTACGAGGGCTATTGAGTGTCGGTAGAGGATCATCCACTCTCGGTGTCATGGACAGAGCCGCTCGCTGGGGTTCGCTGCCATCGTTGCTGGTGGCTTGCGTGCGGGCCCAGCATCGGCAAGCGTCGCCTGTGCTCACTGGTCCAACACCCGCAGGTGTTGCCCTTGCGTGCAGGCACAGTGCCCACGCATAGGTGGTCGTTGTGCCTGTGACCCTACCTACGGGCATTGTTGTAGGGGGACTGCTTGCACGTGGCTGGCCTTGCGGCCGTCGCTGTAGGCGGCCTGCTTGTACGTAGATGGCAGCGCTGCCATCTGCGACGGTAGCAAGGGTAGCAATAGTTGCTGCCCTTTCTCGCTTTTGCATCAACGATTTCCCAACATAACACATGGGATATTCCTCTCATGACACCAAGAGTGGATGATCCTCTATCGACACTCAATAGCCCTCGTAAGGTTGACTGCTACTCTCGATGACCAGCTATACTAGATCTAGAACATTCAAACCTATAAGTCTGGTATCAAAGAATGAAGCACTCATATAAGACATCCTTAGTGTCTCAAGTCTAAGGACCAGATACACCACTGGGACTACGGAATCGTTGTCTGACAATAAAGCATTATCAACCATCTAGCATTCCGTAAGCGGATCAATCAGTGAACTCATTCTCCAATGAGCACTTGTACTGTATCCCTAGTGTTCCCGCACGAGCAGCTATGAGACCAGTTGCATCCATTATATGGACGGGTATACAGCATACCAGTTTATCCGGTTATCTCAATGTCTCTCTCGAGTAACCTATGACCGAGATTATTTAGGATCTATGTTTAAAGGCGAATTGGTCTCATTATCGTGATCTCATCACGATCCGATTCCTATTACACAGATCCAAGGACATCACAATATATACATGCATATATGCAATAGTCAATATAAAATAATAAATGTCAAAATATAATAAGCAAAAAGATTACGTGTCAAATCACGCGTGCCATCACTCACGTGATTGGCTTGCTGGACACCTATGATTAGCAAAATCCATCTACTGAACTAACTAGGGTATAAGGGGTGCGACGGTCTGCATAATCCTTATTAGCACTTGCACCTAATGTATGAGGCTAAAGAATGCCTCAGCAGGGATGACTAATTGCCTTGAGCCGACCCCGGGAGGTGAGAGCCTCGGGTCATTAAATAAATGCTAATAGCGGCCTGAAGTCTGAGCTAAGGCGCTTTCGTCCATGTGTGGGAGAGTGGGCAACTGCCATCTAAGGCCAGAGGTGGGGTGGGTAGCAAGCACCTCCTCAAGTGGGCATTCGCTAGGGTTGCTCGCTGGTGAACACTTTTGCAACATCAGGCCCTCCTTCTAGTGCAAAAAACGTTGGTGTCTTCACACCATGTCCTAGGAGTCGATATAGCACAGTTTAATCTCAATTGTGCCAAGGCGTTCACGTGGATGTTTAAGATGGTGATGAAAGGATGAGGTAGGGTTAGGGTTGATGCCTCCTGAACTGACCTAAGGTGAGACTTGAGCACTTGCTTTAGCACCGCCTTTTGCATAAATTGTCAATGTCAGGAGGGGGATCCCCGACTCAACCCCTCCAAAGCTCAAGTTAGATCAAGGTCAGTTTGAGGGTGTTTTGAGTGTCCCAGGTTTGATCCCCTAGCACTAGCTAGGGGGGGTCAGCATTTATACCTATTGCAGGGGGTCGGTCGTACGTAGTTTATTAACGGTCGCCGATGTACTGGGCGGCATAGGTAAACTCGTGTAGTTCTATGCCGTGTGGTGCCACCTAGTACGATTCTGGGTGGCGTGGGTATGGCCACACGCTGTTGCCGAGCTCATGTCGTGTGAGTGTGCCACGTCGGCTCCGAGGTGCTGCATCGACTCCAAGGTGCTATATTGACTTCGAGGTGCCACATTGACTCTAAGATGGCTACTAGCTGTTATCATTGGGGCGACACCAAAATATTCCATGTTAGTACCAATATCATCTGATTTGCTTTGTGATAGTCATTTTTTTGTTTTTAAATTTAAAACAACCAAGAGAAATGAAGTATGTAGGATATAGAAGATATTATGTCACTTGCTTTGCCCTAAGACTATATAACAATGAGAATGTGTTAGTTCCAATTTATTAGTTTTCTTGCAAACTTCAAATTCCTTCCCATTCAAAATCATTTATATAACTAAATGAATATCTATGATTTTTTTCTCCCTTAACATAAATTAATTATCATAAATAATATATTACTTTATTTAAATTATTAATTTTCTTGCTTGTATAACATGCTTAATGAGATGATTAAAATTAATTTCATTAATCATGCAAAGAAGTTAAAAATATTGTCAATTAATTAAATTATTAATTGATTTATTTCCTAATGAGTGATGTGAATTTTAGTAAATAAATAGTTCAAATACCATTTTTGTATAAAATAAATATTATAATTCTATCTTTATATGTGAAAATAAATTAAAAATAATAATTAAATAATTACTTATCTTTCAAGAAGAGCTCAAATTCACCTACATAAAAGGAGCTTCCTCTTACTCACTGAGCGTGACAATGGAATGATTGAAGAAAGGATTCCCCGATGAGGTAGGTTCCTTTATTTTTTTGTTACTAGTTTTTATTTATATTTTAAAATCTTTAATATTAAAATTATTATAATTTATATAATGCATAATAATATATTAAAAATTTAAAATTAATTAATAAATATTATTAAATTATGATTTTAGAAAATTTAATTAATTTAATAATAATTTTAATTTATTTAATTAGATATATTTATATTTCAAAGAATTATATGTGAATTTTTATAATTTTATTAGTTTTAAATTTAAAATTATGAATCTAAATTACTTAATTTATGAAAAAGAATTGATTTGAGATTAATTATTATTTTATAATATCTTAAAATTTTAAAAATATTAAAAATATAATTTAATAAGAGAAGTTAAATTAGGATCTAACTTGAGTTAAATTAATTGACTAAATTAGCCCATATGATCAAGTATGATCGAACCTGTGTAGCAAATCATGACCCAATCAATATAGCCAAATATGATCTAGCACATGTGATCAAGTAGAACTTAGCCCATGTGGTTAGGTATTGTTTAGCTCATATAGTTATTAGACATAATCAAGTCCATGTAGCAGATATGACTCAGTCCATGTGATCATATACGATCTAGCATATATGGTTAGGTAGAAACCACCCATGCGACCAAGTATTATCCATCCTGTGTGGTTAGGTATGACTTAGCTTAGTGGTCAAATAAAACCTAGCCAATGTGGTCAAATATTATCTAGTTCATGTGGCTACGCATGACTTATCCTATATGACCAAGTACAGCTTAGCCCATATGGCTAGGTATAACTTAGCCCATATGGTAAAGTATGGTTTAACACATGTGGTCAGGTAAAATTCAGCCTATGTGCCCAAGTATTATTAAATCTATATGGTTAGATATGGCATAGCACATATAGTCAAGTATGATACAACCTATGTGGCCAAGTCTAATCCAACCTATATGACCAAGTAAAACTTAACCCATGTAGCTAAGTATAATTCAATCCACGTGGTTAGGCATGACCTAGCCCATGTGGTCAAGTATGACTCAACCCATATGACTAAGCATGATCGAACCGATGTAGCTATGTATGACGTGACCATACGACCAAACATGACCCAACTTATGTGACTAACTATGACTCAATCTATGTGGTTAGACATGGCCTAACTCATATGGCTAGGTATGACCCAACTTATGACCAAGCGTGACCTAGTTCGATGGTAAGACTTAGCTGAACTCATGAGAGAGGCTTAGCCCAGCTCGCGAAGTTAGGCCCACCCAACTATGTGGTTGGCGCTAAACACATTATCACCCCTCTATCCAGCTTGTTGTATCTTAGCTGAACCTGTTTCTTGAGACAGATATGTGTGACGTGCATAACCTGTCCATGGCTCAAATGGGTCGGTTCGATTTGGGATAGCGCTATATGATATAATCTGATTCCTCTCCTTTTATTGGTTTGAGCTCATTAGTTAAATCAAATAGGTTTGATCGGTTCAGGCCGATTCAAGTTGATTCCAAACCAACTTGATTAGTTCAAGCTCACATAACATAATTGAAATTGATCAAATCTAAATTAGATCGGTCTAAAGTGATTACAAATTGGTTCTATTAGATTCTAATTGAATTAAATTTGATTCAAATTAATTAGACTATTCTAATTTGGGTTCTGATTCATTAAGGATTATTAAGAGATTGATGTCTCATTCCTTTATGATTTAATAAATTTAAAACTTTTATTTGAAATATTTTTTTATTTTATTAAATTGATGATATTGATGTGATTATTATTATGTATTGTATGTGAATATGTTAAGTGGTCCACATTAGATGTACAACCTATAAAAGGAGCTGCATAGTGCGAGCTCACCGATGGATAGTATTTATTAATCATACATTTTGATGTATAATCCCTTATAATATTTTATCATACTCAATGTATATATAAATGAATGAATATAAATAAATAATCATGATTAACCATGTATCCTTACTTAGAGCAGATATAGCAATTCCCTTCGAGGATTAGCAAGCTGTTAGACATGATGATTAGATAGTTCCTTCGTTCGTAATTGGGAGGAATGTGTCTCAACTTATACTGGCGAGGGATACAACTTCATATATTATTAGAAATATAATATGGATACTCTCTATTCACTATTGAGAAAAATAGTAGAATATTTCTCTCTCTTCATTGTTTGAAAAGTATGTCATCCGGCGTAATATATATCTTTGTTATCTGAATATTATATACCTTATCGAGATATGATTTATGATTTTATTTATTACATAACAATTATCATTGCTTTGTCAATATATAAGTTTCATAATAAATTAATATATTATTATTTTATATTAAATTATTGATATATATATTTCATAAGTTCTATTGAAAATTAATTTTATTGTTCAATAATTTCTGCTAGCATGTGAAGTTGTTGGTGCATTTATATTCTATATTTATTTTTATAATAATCTACTACCTTGTAATATATCTGGGTGGAGGAGACTTTTTCATTACTTGCTGCTCTATATTGAGAAGATACGATTTTTTTAATAAAAAAATATTTAGTATACTAAACATAAAAAATTTAAATTCAAAAATAAATAAAATCTTCTGTAAATTATGAATTATTAAATGGTAATTTATTTTTTTTATAAATCGGGAATGTGACTCTTATCTTTAAGCCGTTTTTAGTAGGATCAAAAGGATTAATGTAACTGTTACAATAATTTGTTTCTCTATGTATGCTCGTCACTTATTAATTTGCCTTTCTACTAGAGCAACATAAATTACTCAGGCCGTGTAAACAAGAAGTATAGAACACATGCAAACACAACACACATATACAAACTACGTCCAATTACATACATACATGTTAAAACTGACTTAGTTGCATTGAACCAAATACATCAAGCAACTAAATGCACGTTAGTATGCCTAACTCTAGTCCATGATTGAAATATATTTATTTATACATGAACAAAATCTTAATTAATTAAACTTATATTGGTCATATGTAAACATGTTATTTCTCTCTTATATCATCCACATTTGTTAGTATAAGAACATATGACAACTATACATGGCTGGAAACTTGTGGCATAATTAATTTCACAGAATTTGCAGTTGTCTTTATTTATTTTTTCTCTAAAAGGTGAAGTCTAAGATAGTTTTTAAGCTCTGAATTGAATAACTTGGATAAAATTCATCAACTGAAGTTTGGCATGAAGAGAACTGATATTACATTGGTGAGACTTTAACCATTCTTTCTGTTTCTTCTTTATCACCCATCATCTCTCTTTTTTCTTTTTTGGTCTTCTATCATCCAACTCCTCCCTCTCCCATTATCTTCTCACTTCTCTGTTGAATTCTCTTAACTTACTGCCAATTCCAAGAATGAATCTCTTATCCTAATAGAGATGAGACTAGGGTGAAAAATGGATTGGATGCAAGTTGAATATTACCAAAACACTACTTGAATATATTTTCAATTAGTTGATTTACGTACAGAAATAAATTTTATAAAACCATGGAACAAAGATAATTCTGAAAATTCTTCCATAAATTTTATCGAACGGTGTAAAACTTTGACTGAATTTGATGTATATCGGAAGTGGACAATGATTTGAATTGTCAATGTTTGATTATTAATTTGGGCTCCATCATTTTCAGTCAATGGTTCAGCCTGACCAAAATTATGAATCAATTATTATATTAGATCAGGCAGATTGAATTTATTCATATATATCGAAATATAATTATTATGACCCGAGCCTGATGGGCTAACTAGCCTAACCTATCAACTTCGTTTAGTCTAAACGACAAAAATGCTTAAGCGCATGTGAGGCATAGCCCAATGGTGGCTCCGTCCTCTGACTCCGTTTACGGGTAGCCTTTTCCTACTCAAGCCCCACCCGAGCTTGATGGGCTAACTAACTAGCCTATCAACTTCGTTTGGTCTAAACTACTGACCAAAATGCTTAAGCTGAAATTGATAATAGTACACTCATCAGACTCTTATAAGTCAATCTTAATCCTGTCCACTTTTGACGTGGGACTAATCAGGGGTGTTACAATAATAGGCTAATTATCATCAACAGACCCTATTAAGATAACCTTTGATTAATCGTAATACACACATCATCCTTATAAATTAATATAAGTTTTAGTTGACTTTCAATCTAAATTGGGGTGTTATACTAATATCAAAATCTTTGAAAACCGTACTTATAATGGTCAAATTGATCAAAAGATAAATGGGATGATATGAATGATGACCAAGTTTATTGGATAAAATTTATGCTTACGGATTGTTCTTGTTCTAGATGTATTTAGATATATTGAAGTAGAACAAGAATAAGAATTAACCTGCTGTGAAGAGGAGCAGAAATAATAGAAGTGTAATGATAGGAATATTAGACAAGTACAGATGAGATGTGAAAAGAATAAAAACGGAGATATTATTTGAGAAAAAATAAAAATCTACATTTTATTATGAGAATGATTAACGTCTTTTTAATATGTTTCCGTTAGACATGTTGTCTAATTCAACAGTTGACGGGAACATTATCCATTTTAGTTTTTATATATACCTTCGTATCCAATCACCCAATTTTAACCTCTCCATCGTTCATATTACATTTGGACACAGAAAATTTCAACTCAAATACGTGGGCCCTACCGCGTACGCGTACAAAAGAATATATTCACTGAGCGATAGCCTGTCCGAACTAAGACACGAGTCTCGGCTGAAGCAAGCTTTGTTCTTCCACTACCTAAAAGGCGAGATAACCCACCACCCCCTGCACTGTACCAAAGCTCGTCACCTCGACCATCACCACCGCCACCAAGGCCACTACAATGAGTGGATTCCACCCATTCGATCTGCTTGACCCCATCCCCCCTACCCTCTCTTACCTCGAATCCTCCCTCTTCACCTTCCCTCCCCGCTTGTCACAGGCGCCGGCGCTGGTGGAGGAGCTCGACCACTATCACTACCTAGGGTTCACTCTGGACCCACTAAACCCCACGTCGTTGCCACCGTTCGGTTTCCCGCCCCAATGCCTCCTTCGCGCTCCTTCGATCGCGCGCCTCGACCTCCTCGCCGTGAATGATCCCTTTGGCTTCGAGCGCTCCGCCATCGCCTCATTCAAAAGGCTTCGACAGCGGGCGGAGACGGAGCTCTGCTTCCGGGACCTTAGCGATCGTGTCGCCTCGCTGGAGTTTGGGCTTGGACGGGCCCGAAGCCAGGATGTCGACCGCAAGTACACGTGGACGGCGGAGTTCAGCGGGCCTAAAGGGCTCGGGCTCGACCGAAAGCACAGGTGGACGGCCACGGCCAAGGCGGGCGGAGAGAGGGGGGTGAAGTGTGCGGTGGAGATCAAGGGCGTGGAGGAGGAGGAGGAGGAGGGGTTCGATCGGAAGTTCGTGTGGGCGACGGAGGCGAAAGGGGTAGGCAAGAGGTACGAGAAGTGGACGGCGGAGTTCAAGGGGAAGGGAAAGTTCTCGCCGCTCAGCCGCACGTACACGTGGGCCGCGTCGGCAAAGCCTCGTGAGGAGGAGGAAGGTCAGGAGAAGGCGGCAGTGAACAAGGAGAAGAAGAAGAAGGGGAAAAAAGAGAAGCAAGGAACCGTCCATGTGGTGGAGATCGAAGTGAAGAATCCTGGAGCCGTTGCCATCAGAAAGGTTTTCGTGAACTCATTTTCATTGACCATTTTCAAAATTAAATTTTTTGGATGAGGTTTGGTGGTCTTCTTGTATGCATATATCTCAAAATTTTATGAGTGACCATTTTTCGAAATTAAATTTTTTGGATGAGGTTTGGTGGTCTTCTTATATACATATATCTCAAAATTTTATAACAGACTATGCAAACTAACATTTCTCCTCTTCATTTGGACCATTTGTAAAGTATGAAATGAAATTGGTAGACTAATCTTTTTCACAATTTAGATTTTTTAAGCATTAAGTGATATTCATACCAAAACCCTTTTTTTTCCCTTACCTATAACAATGCTTAGTTAAAGTTCAACTTGCATTAGGGTGTTTTTCATCTTTGTATGACAACTTATGATCTTCAGATGATTTTTTTATATTTTATAATACCTTTATTACGAATCTGGAGTTGTGTTTTAGTAGCTTCCATATGAACAATGAGATTTTTTGTATCCGTTTGGTAGTTTCGTGGGTTGGCTGGTTTTTATATCTGTATTCTACTTGATCTATGAGAGTCTTGTATGGTTTGTTAGTATAGTTGTTGACGACTTGGTGTTGATACCATTTGAACTTTGTGGATGTTGAAAGGCTTTTACCAAGAGATGCAATAAGGGAAAGAAGAAGGAACTATCACCACAAGACGCTGCATTATTAATCCAAATGACTTTTAGGTCTCACTTGGCCCGCCGATCTCAGATTCTTCGCTGCCTTCGAGAGCTGGCTGTGGCCAAAGCCAGATTGAAGGAGATCAGGGCTATATTCTATAATTTCTCTTACCGTAGACGTGTAGCAAATGATGCAGAAGAACGCCAAAGATTCTCTGAGAAAATTATTGTTCTTCTCTTGACTGTAGAAGCTGTTGAGGTAATTTATAATGATGACAAAAGCTGTATAATTTTTTCATGGCTATCTCATGGCACATGTTATTAAAATAAACTTTACTTTTCAACTTTAATTTTCATTTCAGACTTTTATATTGTTGATCCTTAATGCTTCAAGATGATTTATTTACATTTGAAGTGTTGATATGTTGATTCTCATGCCATGTGTCTTTTCTTCTGCACCCTATGTTTTTTGTCTAGTTATAGGAGTAGGGAAATATTATGGCTTTGACCCATGAAAATTTACTAATAATCTTTGAGCTGATGTTTGCCCTTCCCATTTCAGTTGTTTGTGTAAGCATAAAATTATCATTATGCTTTATACGAAAAAACTTTGATGTCAAAATTGAAATAAAATAATGATAAATCAAGATTAAGCTTACGTACTTTTAGATGATGTCACGATCAATGAAATATCTTTGTTGGATTTGATAACTTACCATAGTCCGTATGAAGCAATAGAAATATTGATCTGCAAAACTTAGATTCATCTTTTCCTCTCTTCTTATCTTTCACAAGACCACGATCAATGATGAAGTAGGGACTATTAGGAGAAGAGAATAAATCCATAATTTTTATTTATGTATTATCCCTAGGAGGTCCTATCTATATATAGGCAAGAGTAGAGGGTTTAGGATAATAATTTAGGTGAGTCTCTTCCATCAAAGTCATTTCTTAGTGAGTCTTACTAAAGTGGACTTTCGTTTTATTAATCGATAACCATAATCAAAATCCAATAAAAACATTAATATATCTTATCCAATTAAGTAAGATCATATAATCTAACATTCTCTTACTTGGCCTATTAATTGGTAAGATATAAAACAAAAGTTTAAAAATCATAATAAAATAAAAATTTATTTAAAAATAAATTTATCAAATTAGATTCTGAAATTTTAAAAAATATTTTACACATGCATACGAATTTTATAAAATAGGCCAATAAGTCTACTAAATACAATAATAGTACATTAAATCTAACTACCAATGCGAGTTATAACAGTTGTATGTCATCAATATCATACTCTCTTATATATCACAATATTGTTAGTCTTTCCAAATGTAATCTAAAATGACTATTATAATTTATCTTATCAACACAATTTTGTCATCAGATTCAAACATAATATGCATATACATAAAATTAGATAGGATAACAGAAACAAATAACTTTAATTTTAATAATAATGTCCAATCACCATATCTTTTATGGGTTGTTTACAAATCCAATCATAAGAATATGTTCTTTTAATTCTTTAGATTGTAAGGCCGCAATAAATGGATCGATAATCACAATAGTGGGACTCAAGTTCTTAATTGATATTAGTTGTCTCCGGACTCCTCTAACTACCAAATATTTCATGTTAATATGTTTAGAACCGCTATAATACTTATTATTCTTAGAGAAGAAAATTAATGTGATATGTTATAAAATATCTTCAACGACTTGATAATTGAGTCTGACTACACCAAGTCTTGTGATAAAATTTCGTAATCATAAAGCTTGATTAGCAGTTTCAAAACAAGCCACAAAATCAGCTTTTATTATCGATAATATAATAATATATTATTTTATATTTTTCTTTGTAAATTATTCATTCAACTAATATAAATCGTAAAGTGGACTTCCTACTATCGAGGCAATTTATAGAATCAACATTTGAATATATTATCATTTCAAACTAATCTAATCTCTTATATGTGAGTATATAATTTTTCGTCCCTTGTAGATATCTTATTATTTTCTTCGCAGCTTTTCAATATTTTATTCTTGGATAACTCTAATATTTATTTAGTATTTTAACTGAAAAATTAATATATAGTGTAGTATAGGCTTGAGCAATCATGTATGCATATGAAATATTTTTCTTCCATTTGATTTTTTTCCAAGTCATTTTAAAAACACTAGTTTTGATTGAAATTTTACTTTTATATTTACTAAACAAAGCTGTATACTAAATCTCTTCATGACTCGATCAATATATCCTTTGTGAGATAGTTTTAACAATAATTGAGATATATCTTTAACGATCTCTATACCAATAACATAAGTTGTCTTAATCATATCAACTATCTTAAAGTTCTTGATGAGAAATTTTTTGATTTCGTATAATAAATCACGTTCACTACTAACAAATAAAATATTATCCATATACAAGACCAAGTAGCTCTCACTAACATTCAAATATAAATATTTGTCAATAGTATTTTTCTTGAATTTGAAGGAATTAATGGTATTATAAAACTTTATATACCATTTTGTGGGAGTTTATCAATGTTATTTTCTTGTTCTCTTATATCAAATCATCTAGTGATTTGAGGAATAACTTCTCGAATTGAAGATGATAAAGGAGTATCAACTTATATCTCCTCAATATCAAGATCAAACTTTGAGATTTTTCGCTCCTACTTATTCGTCATTTTCTAGTATTCTTGTATTACCAGATTCAACTAAATGATTTGATATCCCTTGGATTCTTTAGATAATCAATGAAATATCTAAAATTAGTTTTTGTATCCAGTTTCTTTTTATATGGATTGAAGACTCTTATCTCTATTGGATAATCTTAAACATGTAAATGTCTCGAGTTAAGTTTTCTATTAATCCATAACTCAAATGGAGTTAATTGAATTGACTTACCAGGAACCCTATTCAAGATATACATAGCTGTTCTTAGAGCTTCACCCCATATTAATTCAGGTATAGAGGAATAATATATCATATTTCTAATCATATTCGTAAGAGTACGATTTCGTCCATTAGCAATCCATTCTAATCTGGCACACTTGGGTAGGCATACTAAGCACAAATATCTCACTTTTCTAGGAATCTAATAAAAGGGTTTGGGTTTTGACCAATCTTATAAAAGGGTTGGGGTTTTGACCTAACTCATCATATTATTATAAAATTTATCACACCTATTAGATCTGATAATTTAAACCTTTCTATCTAATTGTCTCTTGACTTAATTTATATACACCTAAAGGTGTTAATAGATTTAGACCCTATATGAATTAGATATACATAGTTTTATCTCAATAGGTTATCTATAAAGGTGATGAAATATCTCTCTACACTAAAACAGAGAACATTGAGTGACTCACAAATATAAGCATATATAATTTAAAGGAGTTTTATGAAACTATATTACATTCCAACATTAGATTGTAGGATCATTGTGAACCTAAGATTTACATTTATTTTGTACAAACTATCATACATAATTTAAAAGCTAATTTTTATTGAATCATAAATATACTAAGTTTACAATCACTAAAAGGAAAATGATATCTTAACAATTTTAGATAAAGATATCAAATTTATTAAATTATAGGAACATAGCATATATTCTCAAATCCAATCAAACGAATTGTCTTTAAATGTAAGCAATAAACACTAACTACTATCATTTTCACTTTATGATGATTCTATGTAATGATGAGTTTTTTACGCTCTGTTGGTTTCTATATTAAAATGAATCCCTATACATTATTAGTAACATAAGTTGAAGCATCAAGATCAATCTACCAAATTTTAGAAAGAGATTTTTATAATATTTGATTTGAAACATATAAAGGTTCAGCTTATACATTTTCCTTTCGAACTAAACCTTATAGTCCTTCTTCACATGATTTTTTTTGCTATAGAAATAACATTTTACTATGAATATTTTTCTTTTATGAGTTTATATAGCATTTATAAACTCAAATAATTTATTTAATAAATTATACTTAAACTTTCTTTTATTGTTACCTACTTCTTGAGTAAACTATAATATCATGGAACCTTTCTTGTTGTAATTTTGATTCTCTAAACACAAATACTAGCCAACTCATTTAAGTTTTATTTATCCTTAATTTTATTATAATATACTTTAAATAAGCTAAACTAATGAGAAATAAGATTAACGATAAATTACACGAGAAAAGATTCAACTACATTCATACCCATTATTCTTGAGCTTTACAGTCTTGTCAGTCATATTGAGGATATAATCTTGAATTCCTCGAATACCGTCATACTAAGTTTTAATCAGTTCTTTCATTAAGATATCAACTAATGATTTATTAACAAATTTAAATCGATCTTTAATTATTTAAATATGCTAGTTGTAGATTGTAATGAAGCTTAAACATTATTAGTAATTATCATAAAACTAATTTTTTTAGACATTTTTCAATCATTTATTTATATTATTTGTCTCACAGAACTTTTAGCAGTTAAGTTTATGATTTTTTAACTAGTCTGATCAAGGTCTAACATAGTGTCAATTGCATATACTCGTAACAAATAAAAAATAAATGAACATTAATACTTTAATTTTTAAATAAATATTGAACTATCGATATTATCTCTATTTCACCTTTGGGTAAAATATTAACATATTTAGTATGCATATATAATTTTATAATTATAGAGATTAGTATCATTCTTGTGAAATAGTATCGTTATTTTTTAGTATATACTCATAAACTATAAGGATATTCAAAATAGTATTATCATATCTTATCACGTAATTATTCGAAATCAATTTTCCTTTATAATTATTTAAATCTCCTAATTTCTTTTGGGATTTTCATTTAAGACTAATTTTTTAATGTAATTTTATAAATTTATTAGTCTAAGCTAATTTAATGGTTACAAGACTAATACAATAATATAAAATATATTTTAAATATCTCATAAATTATAAAATATTTATTATAATTTTACCCATAAGCCTGTTATCCTAAACCACTTTAGCGATTACAAGTCAGATAAAATTTAGGGATATAAGTTACAAATAATATTCACTAAATATATTTTTTGATCTAATTTGCAGTACTAGTCAATAAAAATAATTGTAATAGTTATTGAACAGAAAATTTAATCAACACAAAAACTCATATGACGATAATAATCATGATAAAATAAAAATCATGTCTTTATACGAAAATAAATATTATTTTATAGTTTAAAATATATGCATGTGAATAACTACATAAATATCCAAAAATAATAATTAAAATTTAAATATCACAAGTAATAAAAATTTCAATAATATGTCATATGAGAAACTATGAGAAAATCTATGATTTATATCTTCTACTTGATAAAAAGTCCAAATGGGTCAATCAGCCCTATTTAATTAGATAGTCCAAAATTGGGCTACCTAAATGGACAAACGAGAACTCAACTATCCAAATTGGACCGTTTCATTGGATTGGTCAACCAAATTACTCAAAATAGGGATTTAAATTAGGTCAAAATCAAAGTTTGGTTAAAATGACAAAGTTATAGTTTGGTCAAAATGGCAAAGTTAAGGTTTCACTATGATTGATGTCATATATCCTCACCATCGCTTCTCATGCCGTGTGCGACCTCCCACTCGAGGCCACCTTTCCTAGTGACCAACTAACTGACGATGCTCTACCGTGCTATCATAGACAAATTTGTATAAAGGGTGTTTGATGCAATGTTTGTGTATATTCTTGTCTTTCTATTTTGTTCATGCTTTTGCGTAGCTTGTAAAGGGCTTGCAATAGGCTTGGTACCCTCATCTTGGTTAGCTTTTATGGCTGTCTTAGTCTTGTAAATGCAAGTTGTGTGTAATCATTATGTAGAGGCAAATTGCCCAATAATAGGCCATCTAAGTAGTCATTTTCAAGGTTTTCTAACTCCGTAGAGTGGTGTGGAGTGCAAGCCAGCATATCACCTTTGAGCTACCCGGGTGATATATGACTGGATGGGCCTTTGGGTAGTTTCTAGGGTTGGTTCATTGTCTTGTTCCGTAGTAGTATCATGTAGGCACTTGTGGGGACTTTTGGCCATGGCGGATCACCTTTGGCACTTTGTTGCGCGATCGATCAAAGCTTACGAAGTCTATTTGTAATTTGTACTGTTTATCAAGTGTTTGCTGAAATATTTGCTTGTGAGATCTCGAGTTAAATGCTTCCTCTAACTCGTCTTTTCTTCTACAGGTCCTTAAGGGGCCATAAGAGATTTCGGGGATGTTGATTCTTTGCGGATGGACACGCAAGGGTGCCGCATGACTTAAGCAAAACTAGCTAAGTTCGTGGCAGATGATATAGTGTTGGACAAGCATACTTAGGAACAATGTTCGTTGTGTGTGCCTCGATTTTGCATCGGATGAAAACCTTTGTCATTAACTTATGGGGGCTATATACTATCGAGGGGGTTTTTGAGTGCAAGTATCAATGAGTCACATGGGGGGGACTTGATCATACAGAGGTATGATTGGAGTAGTTGGAGATTTGAACTACTTTAGAGTTTATATTTGCTTGAGGGAGTCCGACAAGTTAGAGGATAAGGTCGAGCGAGTGAACGCTGCTACCAAGGATGCAAAGGAGAACAGAATCGACGCAAGCCCTACTGATGGCGGAAGCTATGTATAGAAGTTGTAGTCTTTCTCTCTATCAACCAAGGGGACCTGTTCAGAACTTCGGATAACACAAATGTGTTGAAGCAAGTGGTCGAAAAGGGCGACGAGGCAACGACGAGTCTAGAGGGACTTAGCTGTGAACTCGGAGGAGTGCTCGACCAAGTGGAGGACTTCGGGTTAATTGCGGGAGTGTTCGACTAAGAAATGAAATAGGTAGTACACGATGTTGTACCTTTTCTACTCAAAGGTGGAGGCGGTGGAAATGATGAAGAAGATGGTACAATCCCATAGGCGACCAAAACTATCGAAGACTTACTCTAAATCAAGAAAAAAATTTGCTCCTTTTAGGCAGAACTTTTCGCATTCTAAAAGTTCGATGGTAATGAGAGGGCGAATTGTAGTAGCTAACTCAATACAAGGAGTGTAAACAGTTCAGGTGCTTTAGAACCGTCAGCAAAGAGTAGGTAAGTGCTAGTAACCAGCTTTATGCATGAAGTACAATCTTCGAGGAGGCAAACGAAGTCAAGTAATCTTTGCCTTCTCAACTCTTAAGAGAATGGACAAAACTGAGTACCTCAGTTCTTTTATTTATCCAACAAAGGAGCTCTGAACATGTTCAAAGACCCTTCGAAGAGATTTAATGAAAGACACTTGTTGTTAAATCCTTACTATTGGTGATTAGTTCTACCGATAGTAGACTGTCTGCTTCATTTTCCAATAACATGCCAATCGAAAATAGAAGTGATATGAACCTATTTGGTGGCAACAAGTAAGTTGAAGAGGAATCGATAGACAAATTTTGCTGAGGAAAGACCTTAAAAACTTCAAAGTCTGCTAGACAATGTTCGTTAAAGCTCTAACAGGCATCTGCACAGTTCAAGCGGTGTAAGATGTTTAAGAGACTAGCAATAATAGGAAGGTCTTTCTCTTTATCTAAGGGATCCGCTGGAACCAACAAAAATTAGCACAACTCGATCGACTCTACACCAAAGTCAGAGTCATTAGCAAGTTGAAGCAACGCTGGCAGATTAAAGTTCAACTACTCAACAACAACGGTGAAGAGAAGTTAGGAACCAAGAGGCATGTTGCAACAGGAGCATATGATTGAAGATTCAATAAGAGCGAGGAGATGTAGCGTTCGCAAAGACTTTGACGAGGACGTCGAAGGAATAAGTGGGGGAGAAAGTCATGGACAAATCTGTTTAAAGGGTGTTCGATGTAATGTTAATGTGTTTGTGTCTTTTGGTTTGGTTCTTGCTTTGCACATCATATAGAGAGCTTGTAGTAGACTTGGCAGCTCCGTTTTGGTTGGCTTTTATGGTCGTCTTGGTCCTATAAACACAAGTTGTGTGTGCATTTGTCATGCAGAGGCAAAATTGCTTAAAAACAGGTCATCCAGGCAACCATTTTGGGGGTTTTTTAACTTCGTAGAGTGGTGCAGAGTGTCAGCCAGTAAAACACCCTAGGGCTACCCGAATGGCACATGACTAGATGAGCTTTCAGGGTAGTGTCTAGAGTTGGTTTGTTGTCTTGTTTCACAACAGTGCCATGTGAGCATTTGTGAGAACTTTTGGCTGTAGCGGACCACCTTGGACCCTTTGTCGCACGATCATTCAGAGCTTGCAAAGTCTATGTTTATATTACCTATCAAGTGTTTGCTGAAATATTTACTTGTGGGATCCCGAGTTAAACGCTTCCTCTAACCCGACTTCTCTTTTGCAAGTCCTTAAGGGACTATAAGAGGTTTTGGGGAGGCTGACCCTTTGAGGAGGGACATGCAAGGGTGGCGCATGACTTACGCAAAACCAGCTGAGTCTATGATAATACGTCACTGTGAAGCACGACTACCCAGCATCGTCGTGCCACATCTGCCCATGTCGTCGCTTGTGGCACTTCGCCTCCGTCCGCCTACGCTGCGCGGTCGTCTGGTGACCCCTTACGGGTGCACACCTCCATTCTTTTCGATGGCACAACATCGTTGGCCAGCATCCTAGGACGGCACCACTGTGCGCGGTTGCCTGAGCCACGATCCCTCATGGCGATTGAATACTCTCTACAACTGACCATATATGATGCCCCTCTTCACGGCCAACAACCTTGCTCCTGCACTTGCGACATAGTCCACTAGCTATAGTAGGGTCGACGACCAAGGTATGCGATCACCCTATGCTATACTGTCACGGATAGCAAGTTGTCTGTCAATATAGGTGACAACTCACTAACGACCACCTATAGTGAGACCCTCAACATCGCCGCCCTCTTGTGCCACTGCATGTAGAGCCATTGTGGCTTATGTAGCTACTGCATGCAACGCTGCCACCTGCATAGCTGTTGCTCGCGGTAGGGCCCATGACCAAGGCATGCTACCACCCTTTATAGCACCATTGACCAAAATTGGGCAGCATGCTTCCATTTGTGGTTTCACACGTGTGGGTAAGGAAACCTTTATCACTCGAAAGCAAGCAACAAGGGCGGACAGAATAAGAAAATAGATTGAATCACCCTTTCTCAAGCAAAAGTCGATAACATAAACAGATCTAATACAAAGTAGATCTAGTACTTTTATGATATAAGGTATATTTGATTTCAGAATATGGCTCTAATACTAATTTTAAGCATAAAACTATTATTATGATACTATTATGTTGAAAAACTTTAATGTTAGAATCAAAATCAAATAATGATAGATCAAGATCAAGCTTGCATACCTTTAGATGATGTCAATGGAATATCTTTATTGGATTTGGTAACGCATCGTAGTCTGTCGGAAGTAACAGTAGCATTTATCTACAAAAGCTAGACTCATCTTTCTCCTCTCTTCCTTTCTTTCACAGGACTGCGATTAGTGATGGAGTAGGAACTACTAGGAGAAGAGAGTAGATCTATAATCTATATCTTTGTATAATCCTTTGGAGGTCCAATCTTTATATATGCAAGAATAGAGGGTCTTGGATAGTAATTGATGAGAGTCTCTCCCATCAAGGTCGTCTCCTAAGGAATCTTACTGTAAGTGAACTTTTCTATCAGTCGATAACCCTAATTAGAATCCAATTAGAACTTTAATATATCTTTTCCAACTAAACAGAGTCGCATAATCTAACAATTTGCTTCTGGTTTTAGTGACCAATAACCTTTAGGATACTAAAAAGTGATAAAAGAATTTGTAGACAAAATTTCTGAAGGCTTTGAATATTCTCCATGAATCTCAACAATAAAAGAAAAGAGGTATGACAGATGATTTTGTAATTTGGTACATGGTTGACAAGTTGGCAGTAAAGCATTGAGAAATTGGATAGGCATACAACATATTCTGCTCTAAAGGAGGTGAAAAAGTCCCCATGACCAGTAATTGATCTTAATAGGCAAAATGTATTGGAATAAGATTTGGTGTGACATAGTATTTATGGTTTTCCTATGTTTTGTTGGATTGACCTTGCAATTTGACCGAGAGATAAATCATGACAGTGAAAAGATACCAAACATCAGGAAGGTAAACAAACCTCTAGGCATTAGGATATTGGTTGAAAAGGTTTTGTTGCTTTGAAACAAGTTACATTTTGAACAGAACTCCAGAGAATCACCACCAGTTATAGCCTTGGTTGTCAATGAAGCTCTTGAAATCCCAAAGGATTTGACTTATTCGGTGTCACTCTTAATGAGCATAGTGAAGGCTTACTACCATTATGGGATATCCAAGACCAAAATTTCATCTGGAAAGCTTGTAGATCACTTGAATATGTGATGAGTCATAATGAGCTTGAAGAAGAGTTACAGCAGCAGATTATTAATTAGCTTAGGATAAGGTAATATTAGAGAGAGCATGGTCCTTTATGCAATACTTGCATTCCTCACACCTAAGAGAAAAAAGGGTCTTGGAGAATGCAGAAGATAGTTATGCCATCAAAAAATTCACCGTCTAGTGTAGGTTTCTCATTCCTAGAATTGATGATGTGTTTGACATGTTGAGTGGTACAAAGATATAGACACTAGAGCCAGATATTATTATACTGTTTCTGGTAGAGTAATTTTGTTTATGTTATAATCAAATAACTTGTATTATCAAATAACCTGTAGCTGACTTATTCTTATTGCACACATCTTTGCTTGCTGAAGTTCTAGTTGTTCCTTGTTTCTATTATCTATTTCAATTGCTACTTAGACCTTGTCTTAATTTCTAGAGACTTTAAAATTGTTGCATTAGAATATGTTTGCATTAGTAGGATTGAATCATCAAGCTACTGGGGGTCATGTTTTGAGAGTTCTTGACATGCCTTTGAGTAAGATTTTGTTAGATTCTAAGGTTTTAAAAACTATTTTTCATTATTTACTATACATGACATAGTATAAGTTCTGGAGGCTGCCTACTAATTATATTATTATTTCAATAAATTTATTATAGTTTAGTAGCAAATTATCCTTTTTTCTTCTCTTCTTTTCCAGGAAGTTTATTTCTTCTCAAATTTGGAGAAATATCTGATCGTAAGGTCTTGTCATATTATTCTATGATGTTTGTTACGTGGTATGCTAGTATATACTTGTCATTTCATTGCAGTTTCTTTGTTTGTTTAATATCTTATTACTTAATATGGTTAAATGTCGCTGTAGGCCTCTAAAAGCTTCAAAATCAATCTTGAAAATCCTTATTTTTCAGTTGTAGGGTAAGATTCCAATAGAATGATTGGTTTGTTGCTATAAGGATTTCCCAATTTCTGGTGTCATCTTGGTGGGTAAGATGGCAACTGTGGTATATTATTTGGTTCTGTTTGATGCCTTGAGAGATCGGTAAGCTACAATAATTTGAGTTTTCCAAATTTGCAAATTATTGGAGTATCTGGTAAAATTTTGTAATATTTTGCATTTTAAATGGTATCCTTGGGTATATACATTTATTACCATCTGAAAGCTGATGCTTCATGTGATAAATTGGTCCTCCAAAACACTTGGAACCTACTATAGATGTTAAATACTCTAGACCTAGTACTTCTTGGAAGTTCTATAGTGCAAATACTTACATTCAAGAGGTCATGGTTTTATGATGTTATATCATCTGATTATGCTGTCGCAATAAATACATCCATCCCAGTTTTTAGGGCAGCTAACAGATCAGACATGAGTCAGCATTTGTGTTCAGAGGGAATGCTGGGTGACTTGGATACAAGACGCATCATGCCTTGCTTTGGTCATTTAACAGGCTTGATTTCACCAAATATTGAGAACGCATATATTATCGTTATATATAGAGTAGACAATCCATTTGTATGTTGCATGAGTCAGGTCGTTGATGCAGATGGCAGTGATGAGAGGAGAGGAACAGTGACCATAACCAGATCAAGTGGAATGAGAGTGATATGGTCCCCTGAACCAGATTAGATCAGGCAGGTGGATGGAGAGCATATATTGCACCTACAGATCAGAGGCCAAAGGATGGACATATTCTGACGTCAAATCCTGAACTTAGGTGGCTACCTTGACAGCCCTACTGGAATCAGTTGTTGGAATTATTATATATTGAAGTCAGCTCATATTAGCCTTTAACTGGCACCATTATACCGCTTTAAGTAGGCTAAGCATTTTAACACCGTGCAATTGACATGTCACTTGATGATGTTATTCTTTCAAATTAGCTTCTTGTAATCCTTCGTCATCAGTGATCCTTCAGGCAGGGCTGACCCAGTTACTATATCTTTGTGTTATGCTCTTATATATTTGTTATCTATTCAGAGTTATTTCTTGGATTCATAGAATATGTTGGGTTGGTTTTTGCCATCAATCATGTTCATCATGGAGTGGCATTATTCAGTTGTTAGGTATGCATTCTTGAGTTAGATACTTTAAAAGTCTGATGGAGGACTAATTGGGATGATGACATTAGACAAAAACTGTTATGGATCTGAAAGTTACAAGCTTACATTGTGATAACCTTCCTTCAAACAACAAGAGTACAAGAAGGTGGTCACCTTAACAGAGAAGTTCAGGGAATCGTCAGATTGGCTGTTCGGAACTTTTAGTACAAGGGGTGCAAAGCAGAATCCGAAACAGAAGTCACTGGATGCCCTAATTAAGAGACTCAAGGATGCTAGCTGAACCAGTTTGCTGGTAGAGTAAAAATCGGAACTGTAAATTATCTTGTCTATATGTTTCAATTGTTTTGCCGTCCATCTATATCTGTTTCTTGCCTAACTGCGTATTTGTTTAGGTATTGTGTCTGATTGTTATGTCATATAGGTGATGGTCATACCTGTGAAGTCATGTTAATTTTGTTTGCATTATCTTCTTTTGTTGTTCAATCTGACCATCTCTGTCATCTATTTGATGTCAGGGACCGGATTACATGGTGCGGGCAGCAAAAAAGTCAATGGTTGAGGAACTCGAAGCAATGCTAGAAGTGGTCGATCCACAACCATCTGGGAAGCTGGGTTCTATGAGGCGTAGGAGGTTTGATCTTCCCGATGGTGGTCCAATCTCAAAGGAAATGATGGCAGGTGTCGCCGAGGTGGTTGAGATGCTTGATCAGGAGTAAGGGGACCATTGCTTATCAGTGAGGTTTGAAGGACTTGTACCCATGCTTATGTTTTAGTACTGGTTTTATGTTGGCCATGGGGACTAATTGGAGTTTTGCTGATTAGTTTCTTGTATGAACCTCAACATAAACTCCTACTACCTATTTGATCTGGTTTGTGTTGTAAGCTGACCTGCATCTTGTCTTCTCGCTTAGAAGACTATTTTGGTTATGAAATAAATGCAGTCGTCCACGATTTCATTTCACGTATTGGACCTCCAACAGATCAATACGTACTAGGGCACCTACATACTATAGATACATGTTTCGAAGACGAAGGAGAAGAAAGAAAGAGGAAAGCCGAGGAAGAATGAAGCCGCAGGAGGAAGCAAAATGTAGAAGAGGGGAGACAGATAGAGAAAGAAGGAAAGGAAGAAGGAAGTGTCGTCGGTGATGGCTGGTTTGCCGCGGCATTTATTATTTTTTTAAATTATTCAAACTAGATTGTCCAATTTTTATATCGATTTATGTTGAAATCGATATGTATTATTAAATCACATTAATCCGTGCAAAATGTTAAACTGGACTCGCCGACCAAACTGTCTATCGTTTCGTACACCTGTGGTTGTTCGGATTTGAATGGAGGTGGGTGCACCTTACCGTCTCAAAGCAGTTGACCTATCCATCGACAACTAATTCTGGAAATCATGAAACAGTTGTCATTGAGTGATGCTGTATTTTATTATTATTATTATTATTATTTTGACTTTTATTAAAAACTTAGTAAAATAACTTTAATCGAGTTCTTAAAGCATGCCAATCTTTTCTGTTCACATTTATCGAGAATTAGATAATGTTAAATTAAGTTATCATTGCATCTAAAAAGACTCGATTATAGATCAGCTTTTAAAGTTTTTCTTTAATGTTATGGACCGACTGAGGAGTTGACCACCAAATATATCATGTTTTTTTTAAGGAAAATTCATCATCCTAATTTTTGATAAGTGGATCATTTATTGTATATAGTGGCCAACTAAGTATCATTATATCCAAAATTATTGAGCACTAAATGCATTTGAGACTAGCTATATAATCCAAATCGAATCGATTGGTTCGATCGATCCGAGTCTTTCGATCGGTTTAATTCACTAATTATTCTGTATGAACATTTAAAAAAATTAAATATCCTCAATTCTTTATTAGTTAGAAAAATATGTTCTTTTCTATAATATTATCTCTGTTTTTTTTTATATTTAATATAATACATAATTATTATATTTTTGATAAAAAAATATTAAACCTATGACATGATCAATTGATCGTGTGGACTAAATGCACCGAAGAAAGTGGTTCAGTGGCATTTGTGGTATAGCCAGCAAACAACAAAAATCTACCACAGAACAAAACCAAAAAGATCACCACCATTGACGTCTGATCTATTCAATTCTATTGTCAGGTTTCTCATCCAGGCGAATAGATTATTTCAGGTCTGTGTTCTTGAGATTAATCCTCTTTAACAATTTTACAAACTTAATCATTTAATGCATTTGTAATTTGTTTCAATTATTTTTTATAACCTGAAGAGTCTTTCAACTTGTTTGCATTATCCAACTAGAAACATAATCTAATCAAACAATAATAATAAATTTGACCTATTCAGACACACATGATGTGCTGATTCGAAAACAGTATACGTAATATAATATTGAGCGAGTGGATTTGGATGGGTTATATTAATTGCCTAAGCTCGAATCCAATCCAATTAATAAACACAGTATAAATGTCAGAATCTTATGTCCCGAGAATGACATAACTTGGAAACTGAATTAGTAATTTTGTAGTCAAATTAATTAATAATAACACTGTCGAAACCGATTCCAAGTTAAAAGATATGAAATATCGTGTTAGATCACTAACCATGCGAGATAAAAATCTTGCCGATGAGAAAAAAAAGAAAAAGAGGAATCATCTTTTTGACTTATTCTTCTCTTATTCTCGTTGTTGCTGCTTTTATTTCTATTGCTTCGACTGTTGATGTTTAAGCTTCAACTTCAAGCATGTGAATTTTCAATATTATCTTTTATCTCTCATCAAACTAATTGATACCTTCGTATTAATGAATCTCAAATATAACTATTAAAATAATTGTAGGAGACTATACGTTGTTTTATGTCTCCATGACTTTTTCTTGTATTGCCTCTATATGTATTTTGTGATCACGAATATTCCCTATTTTCTGAAAAATAGATTATAAATTATTGCCTCTCTAAATATTCTCTATTTATATAAATTATAAATAGATTTACTGAAGAAAAGTATATAACAAGCAAGCTGACGTCAGAAAACAAAAATAAAGCCGAGGGCCAAAAACAATACATAAATATTGGAAATCGATTTCCACCTATACCTGCCAGTTGCCTCGGGAATCATTGCCTCTTTGGGTAATACTCGTAGCTTGCGGTGGGCGGGGGAGGGACGAGAGGCGAGCGGAATGGTGGATCCGAACGCGATCATGGAGGAGGCGGCGCGGCTCGCGGAGGCGGCGCGGGAGCTCGACGATGCGGCCGCCGCCCTCATCTCCAGAACCTGGAACGAGGAGCAATCCCTTCGCCAGCGCGCCCTAGCTCTCGAGTCCGACCTCCGGAGGCTCCAGTCGTCGCTGGACTCCGCCGCCAAAAAGAAGGGCGCCATCGATTCGAAGATCGCCGAAAAGGTGGGAGGATCCGTGCCCTTTAGTCCGCTAGATCTCGATGTGGTTTCGTGAGGTCGAACATCACGTTGATTGCCATTTCCCTATGTTTTAGGTCGACGAAGAGTTATACAGGGTGAGATGCGTCATTAATGATGGGGACGTCGCATCGCTGCTTCCCAGCAAGGCTCATGGTAAATTCTAGATGGATTCGGGATGAAAAATGCGTCTTTTAGGTTCTTAAATTTCGAAGAATGAACAACTGCGGATTCACTTATGATCACTGCATGTGTTCAGGTCGGTTCTTGAAGATGTTTCTTGGCCCTGTCAATGTACGAGCAACAAGGAAGGAAGTTCAACTGAAAGTGAAGGAGGAGTATAATAGCTACAGGGTATTCTTCCATCCTTTATTTCATGTGTTGCGAGATCTGTCTTCTAGAATTCACTTCATAATGTCGTATCTGATATAAGCCTGAATGTTTTGTGGGTTTAAACAACCTTTATTGCTTCCTTTCCCTATTTTCAGAAAGCGTCTGAAGAATTTCAAACATATATTTTCTGATGATTTATCTGCATTCTTTTAGTGGCTGATAAAGTGTGTGATTGTTCCACAAAATTGACATTTTATTCCCCTTAATGTAGAAAGGAAAAGAGTGAGAGGTCATGCTTTATGCATGTCTTCTTTTGATTAAGCTTCCTTGGGGAACGTTTGCAGCATCAACCATGAAAGATAAAAATAATAATTAAAAAAAAGCTTTATAATATACAGGTGAAAAAGGCATCTTCCAAACGAATGTAAAGAAGACCTCGTAGTGCAATTTGACTATAAGTCACAATGTAGGGAAGAGATTCAGCTTAATGCTTATTAACAATAAAGGTTTACTTCTAGAACCTATATTATTAAAGAATGTTATGTATTTACTGTTTAATATCAAACTCTTCCAAGATTGGTCTGTTTTCCTCCGGAACAAAGATAACAAGTTAAATTGCAGATTGAGAACTTGTAAGTGGTATGTCTGGTTCCCTGCAAGAAAATACTTTTCCACGGCAACAGGGTGTCTTTGCTGCAGACCTCTGGAACCTATGCCGCTAGAAAACATCATTCTTTTGCTATTGATGCCACTTCTCTCAGAAGCGTGGTTTGTTTCTCTCTGCATGATGGACTTCAAGTTAAATTATGACAAAGTAACTTATAGATGTTGTTTGGTTCTCTGCAAGTGTTATCTTTGCTTTCACAACAGGGTTTTCTGCCTAGAAATTGAGTCACACCTGAAGGGGATGCAGGTTATTTTGCTAAAGCAGTCCTTATCACATATTTTTCTGCTGAAAAATATTGACTTGTAATGAACTGCTCGCTCTTTGGTTTCAACCTTGCTTTTTTATTCTAGATTCTATACAAGTATATAATATGTGGACACTGAATCAGAGCAAGGTGGTTCTTTTATTCAATAGTGGAGCGTTTAGGTTCTGATTTGTAAATTTTCAACAAATAACATTATTGTATCTGTATTTCTCAAGTTCCAATTCTGAAACTGATCTATTTCTTTATGTACTTTGGCTGCTGTATCTCCTGAATCAGTTTAATTTGTTTTAGAGGAATATGCTAACTTAAACATGGAATAGTTATTGTTGGTTTGGCTAGAATAAGTCTACTTAGTGCTGGCAGTGACTGACTACTATAACACCAGGACCACGTCACAATTATATGAAGACTCATTGTTATAGATAGGTTCATGAACTGTGCAAGTGAAAATTTGCTTGATTATTATTTATAGATTTACTTTATCAGAAAAGATGGTTAGGAAAAAAATATGTTCAACCATATATTTGATTGGATGTAATACTCTCACCAAGAGATGCACATTATAAGCATTATGTTCTTTATGCCAGGACAGAACAGCCTTCTTGTTTCTTATATTTCCATCCACCTTACTACTTTTGAGATCTTGGGTTTGGGATGGATGCTTGCCTGCATTGCCTGTCCAGCTATATCAGGTATAAAATCATTGTGATCACAACTCCAATTGTGATTACATTGTTGATGATTATTTGTTTTCTAAAAAGGCTACTCTGCATATGTTGCTTGTGTGAAACACTTTTAGGTTTGGCTGTTATACCTCTACACAACTTTAGCTTTGCGGGAGAACATATTGAGCGTAAATGGAAGTGACATTCGTCCTTGGTAAGGAAACTTCTTATTTATGCTGTTTATTCCTATTAGTATGTAGTAAAGGTAAAAAACATGGTTTGCATATATTTAGCTTGGGATTACATTTTGTTTATATTTTCTGATGTTAGAGTGATTGTTTTGTTAGCTGTTCAGCTAATGTGTTATTGTTAAGAAAAATATTGTTTACATTTTAATAAACTTATGGCATGTGCTGTCTTGCACATGAATTTCTTTTTTTTTTCACATGACAAATCTTTTAGGTAACCTTTATCTTCATTTCTTAATATTACTACTCAATAAACAACTAACTGTACCTGTTACCTTTTCATTCTATTTCGTGAATACTTTAATTTTTATCTATACAATGTTAGGGAAGTTGGAAGAACTGGTGTTGTTGGGATGTTCTATCATGCTGTTGTGCTGACATAAGTGCGCTGGCAGGAGAAAAGCAGAAAGAGATAAATGAAGAATCATAATAAAAAGAAGCGTAAATACATAAGTTTTTGCCAGCGAAGGTACTCACTGGCATCTACTGTGTAGTTGTTTTCATTGGGTCTAGCTTGTGGGAGAATAGGAATTAGATAAGTAGGTTCTTGAAGTCAGTGTCAAGTGACTATCCCAAAGTGACTGTATATTCATCCTAAGGTATTTGTATCATATTTTTGGCATGAAGTTTTCACTTTGCAAGGGACAGCCTAAGATGAGCATAGCAGATCACCCCTAGACAGATGGATAGTAAGATGTATTTGGCTTGAACATGTATTTGAGGTGCTATGTCAGAGGAGCCTAAGCCTAACCATGATTCTTTTGGTGTAATGATCTTACAAAATTCATTCCTGTCTTTGTTTGATGGCCTTGTTTGAGGCTCTATTGCTGATCACCACATTCTCTTCATGATTGATGGTGGAAATGATTGATATTGAGCTAGAAAGGAGGACAAGCAATGGGACTTTAAAAGTAACCAATGGTCTGAAATTGAATGAAGCAAGTTTATCACAAGAATCACAATGATATAGTGTACTTATTTGGCAACTTGGTGCTACTTCAGCTGTGACACTATCAATAAGCTATGGTGAGACTTAATGCTTGCAGTAATCTTTCTTCTTGAAAGTAGCAGTTTTAGGAGACTGTCTTCCTGAAAACATGCTTTTGCCTCACTTATATGGGCTTTTCAAGTTGTTTGAAAAAATAGGAAGCTTCCTTCTGTTGCGATTATTCACTTATCTTTTGGAACTTCCTTTTGATGTGAATATCAACAATATTTTTTACGGCACAAAGCTCAAATCATACTATGGTAACCAGAAGACTATTTCAATTTTTCATCTGATCTTACTGGAGATCAACCTCATGTTTCTGTCGAGATCTTGGGTC
This sequence comes from Musa acuminata subsp. malaccensis, assembly GCF_000313855.2. Taxonomy (NCBI): domain Eukaryota; kingdom Viridiplantae; phylum Streptophyta; class Magnoliopsida; order Zingiberales; family Musaceae; genus Musa; species Musa acuminata. Next base: position 170,480 of record NW_008991503.1, read on the forward strand.
ATTGTTTGGATTACAAAGAGGGGAGATTGCATACTGAGTTGCTTGTTTGTTTGAGTATCCCTTGGAAGGAGGTCATGTGGGAGATGCAAGACAAACCTTTTTCATCTTTCCTCATAATATATGCTGAAGAAAAGGTGAAACCATGGACAGGTGGGTTGTTAGAAATCTACAATGCAAAATTGGTTTCAGGTCACTTGTTAACCCAATAGTATCTAAGCTTGAGCTCAATTCAGTCAGCCATTTCTTGGCATCATTTGGCTTGGCAGCTGAGTTAATCAGCTCTTATCTCCATCATTTAGGAATCAAGAGTAAAATGAAAACTGAAACTAAATGCTGAATTGTTTACCTGTAAAACTGAAAATGAACTGTTTATTGCTATGATATAGACAATCTGAAGGGAATACTCCGGTTTGTGTTTTTGGCAGGGTTTTCAATTTCGTACCGTACCACCCGGTACGGGTGGTATGCACCAGTCCGCCAGCCTATTGGCATCCGGACCACCTGCTACCGCTCGATATTAGATTTTTGGCCCCATATCGGGTGATACGGGACTGTATCGGGTGGTAATGATCGAAATTTCGATCATTACCGACCTGTATTAGGCGATATCGGTTGAAATCGACCTGTACCGAGTGATACCGGTCGAAATGGACCTGTACCGAGCGAAATCGACCTGTACCGGGCGATACCGAACGAAATCGACCTGTACCGGGAGGTACTAGTCAAAACCGACCATTACTAATTGATAACGGTTTTCAAGCGATCAATTTGATCATTGGAGGCATCCTAAAGGGTTTTTGAACCCTTTCCTTCCCCCTCTTTCAATCCATTTCACTTATACTCCCTTAAACTCTCTCGAACTTATTTTTACTCACAATCTCTCTCTTATTCTTACATTGTTACTCTTCTAAACTCAACAAAGCAACGATTTGTGGATTCATGATGATCAACATACGACCATCACTACAATGATGCACCAATGGCATACGGTGTATCAATACACTATGTCATGGGATCAATTTCAAGATTGGGTCTGACAAACATATCATATTGATATACAGAGACATAGGATCGAGGACTCCGATCTACCACCCGTGGAGGCTCGTTGTTTATCTTGGTGGTAGTATCAGGTATATCTACACATGTGATTACTTAGTTCATTTGAATCTTAAAGTTTAAATTATATACAAAATAATCTAATAATTCAAATAATTTTTTTGTAGATAATTCAATATTAATGGAAGGACGATCTAGAACAGACCGAATTGTGAACTTTGCACAAGGCTACTCCTCAAAGCCCGAAAAAAATGTGGCACTCAAGGTTTGAAATATCGTATCGTACCAACATTTCGACATTCACTCGGTACGGTACGATACAGTATATTGAGCTATATATATATATATATGTGTGTGTGTATGTATGTATGTATGTATGAAGCGACGTCGCCTCGTTTATATATATATATATATATATATATATATATATATATATATATATATATTCCTTCTCCGGGCTACCTCACCGAGGAGACACGATGTCGCCTTTAATATATATATATATATACCACCCGATAAAGGGCGGTTCGTGTACTGGTCAGCTGACGGACCGGTACGTACCGCCCAGTACGGGCGGTATTATTCGAAACCGCATACTTTAGTGGCACTATTCTTACCTAAGTTACATTAGTTTTGCTAAAACTATACTAAATGTATATTTATTTCTAACTTAAAAATCCTATCCTAACTTTTTTTTTCTTTCTATTTTTTAGGTAAGTTCGAAGGGTTTTATGCCTATTTTAGACATACTGCTCGGAATGCCCTGGCGTATTTCTTGGTGTGTTGGTTCCGTACCATACCGAGCAAAGCTCGGTATGTCGGTACGATACGAGATTAAAAACCTTGGTTTTTGGTCATCTCATGTTTTGTTGCACAGCCCTAGTTGATACTTTGTAACAACAGATCGTGATACTCTCTATCATATGTTACTCTTTTGACTTTCTTTATACATTTTGATGTTTTCACATGAAAGTCTGTTCTTGCTAGAGTCGGGAGTAACTGGCTGAACTAGTAATGCTTAATGTTAGTTTGGCCACAAGAAGCACATGAAAGAAGTGGTAACGAAGGGTACTTCTTGTAGATGGATATGTCTCAATAGTAAATGTTGGGGCAGACCTTATCAATATTTAGATATGTCTCCATGTAGATGCTGATTTTGTCTAGGTATGTCTACAGATTTAATGAAAAAAAACACACCTTTGAAATGGTGCATGTTTATGTACAGGATATGATATTTCTTTTGTTTAAATTCAATAAAGATCTTGTGTGTAACTCAAGCATGCAATGCTGCTTATTAACAAGTCTTTTCCAGTGCAGTCCTGGTCAGATTTGCTGCATAAGGGATAAAGCATGTAATTTCTTTGGGCTGATTCACTAATAAATATTTTGGATCTGTCATGTATGTAAATCTTTCCAACACTGGTTTGGAGAGGCTTACACAATTAAAGAGGCAATCTTGTGAAGTCATTCTTTGGGTTTTCTGTGAAGAACATTGGAGTCTCGCTCATAATTTCCTTTTCCCTCCCTTTAAATAGGCATAATAACTTTGTTAATGTAGTTCAATGACAATCCATGGGATTTTCTTTTATTCTTTGCTTGTGCAGGTGGATCTATCATCACTATTGTGCCATGTTGATGGCCCTTATCAGTCTCACATGGGAGATAAGGCGGCAACCTGATTGTGCTTATAAGCAGGTACAGGCTTATGCTATACCCAAAAATCATGAAAAGTGATCCTTAATCAACACACATAGCTTTCTCACAGAGGGGGGTACAACTGTTCCTGGTGTGGGCTATGATGCAAGGTGTTGCTATGCTTTTACAAAACAGATATCAACGTCAAAGGCTGTATACACGCATTGCATTGGGCAAGGTGACCTTCTATTAGATCTTTGCTGAGTTCAAAGAAGCAAACATTTTCTTTAACCTTATCTAATGACGTTTTATAATCTGCATAAGTTACTATTAGGATTGTCAATGGTGGGCTAATGCTATGAATAACTTTAATTAGATGAACTTGCTTAGCTGGTTCCTTGTTATCAATATACTCAATTTCTAATTTGAAGCCATGTTGGAAAGGTGGGTTTTATGTTCTAAACTAGCAATTAAGTTCCATTTAAAGCATGGTTCTTAACCAGACTGGTATATACTGGTTTACCAGTTCATTCGTTAATAGATGGTAATCCTCCTGAACTGAGTGGTGAGCCCTGGTCAACATATTTTATCAGACTTAGGGTTAAAAGCCGTCCCCCTTGTGCCCTCTTGAGCTGTCTTGTGTTCACCTCCCTCCCACTGCCATTGTCTTGGTCCAGCTATTGCATCCCCTCCTCCCTTACCCAGGGACTGGTGTAGGTCTGAGGCCTAAGATTTTAGACAATGATTTGAAGTGTTCCCTATGAGCTGCCTGTGTGCACAAGCCAGCTGTTTAGATACTTTGCACTAATAAATAAGGGTTAAATTTAAGGAGGTTCTTTATAGGAAAGGTTGGGTGTTGCATCCATTTGTCTGTGGACACACTTGAATATAGGGATCTATCTTCTTCAATGTTCCTTTGCCAAAAAGCATATGGAATCTCCTTTTTTGACTTTCTTTCAAGTCTCAACCCAGGTCCTATCTTAGGTTTGGTGTAAGTCATGGAAGATTAATATCCTAAGTAGCTGGAGATTGTTTTGTGATGGACTTTCTTTTTGCTTTTTATTTTTCTTGAAAAAAAAGGATGTATCCGGTGCACAGATTTTTGTGTGCAATCAAAAAGTAGCTGAAGCCATATTGTAGGTTCATCAAAGTGTCGTAAAATATTATTTATATGCAACATTTGAAATAAAAAAAGAGGCATACCTAATGCATGAGGCTCTCGCCAGTCTAGGGTCTAGGAAGGGTCAATATACACATCCTTACCTTTAAATATATAAATAAAGAAGCTGTTTCTATGACTCGAACCCTGGTCACTTAGGTTGCAAAGGAGCAACCTTATCATTATACTAAGGCTCGCCCTTAGAAACAAAAAAGTTAGCATCACTAATATTTAGGCTTCTTCTAGATTGTTGTTTTGACCTATGTTAAAATTTCATGTGGACATCAGAAATAGTGGAGTTTATCAAGTTGTATCGCTGACATATGGGATTGTGGACATCATTATAAAGTGTATCACTTTGATAGACTACAACTTCAAAACAATTTAAGTAATATAATTTTGTTAATGGTTAAATGATGTAAACAATAAGTTTTCACATGTGTTAGCTGTAGTCAAGCACCCAAAAAAGCAAAACGAACGTACAATGTCTAGTAGCAAAATACCAAAATAAAATATGATTTTCCACTACCAAGAGTATCATAAATAAATTAGATGTAATACCCAATAATTGCTATCATGGTGTTCTGCATTAGAGTGAATTCCTTCTTCCTTGGATCATCAGAAGTATGTAACTTGATTAATAACGCCACAATAACCAGCTGTAGGTTTTAATTATTTGCTGGTAGTTACATGAATCTTTTCTCACCATTTAACTTTGTTAAGGGCAATATCACTAGCCCTATAATGAAATTGGTATAGAGATCCAAAGTTTCACATTGGCTATGACCCTCCTTTCTGAGCCTAAGATAGAATGAAGAGGATTTAACAGTGAGCACTGATACCGGCGAGGGTAAAATGTAGAATGGATTTCGAAATAACATCGATGGAATAGTTTTTCAGATAGAAAATGTCACAGTAGTTAAGAAACAAACTGATACCGGGAGTAATGTTGATTGGGGGGGGGGGGGTGTAGAAAATATTTCGAAATAAAACTGATGGCATAGTTTTTTTCGGATGGAAAATGAACGAACTCACAAGAAAAGTCGACAGTACAATCGTATTTGCGGGAATGAGTTTTCCAAACGGAAAAAAAGGAGCGAACTCACGAAGCAACTTTGGTAAAAACGAAATAGCTCACCACCAAGTTTAAAATCAAAAGGGATACAGAAAGATCACCACCCTAAGGATAATAAACAAGGATACATAACTAAAAGCAAAAGACTCACCACTCAAGGACGCATCCAAGAGATACAGAGTTCAAGAGAGCACTCCAAGAGAGCTTCTGCCAATATCCTCAGTTTCTAAAGTTCTTTCTAAGTCCTAAAAACCAAAATAAATACTAGTGCATGAAACAACCCTTCATGCATAGGGAATTTCGAAATTAAGCGTTTACAGCTGCTAACCAACTCCTTTAATGCATTCCTTGGTCATGAAGACATATTCACAACTACTAACCAACTCCTTTAAGGCATTCTTTTGTCATAAAGAAAAGCACCTTGAAATAGCTTTAACTTTGTACAGGAATATGTTGATGAGTTGTCATATTTGAGTGGGCTGAGTTAAAGATTATGAGGCATCATTGTTGGCTGAAAAAAATACCATATCATAATCAAGGTTTATATGATCAGATTGTAATAAATTAGACACTCCCGTGTCAATCTCACCCGGTTGAAAAAGACTTGTTCTCAAGTCTTTGTTTGATTCATCAACATGATTATAAAAAGGACTTAAATCAGCCACATTAACTGTTAGGGATACTCCGTAATCTTCAGGTAGCTCAATTTCATAAGCATTTTTGTCAATTCTCTTAAGCACCTTGAAAGGACCATCAGCCTTTGGTTTTAGTTTTCCAAATTTGCCTGGTGGAAACCTCTCCTTCCTTAGATGAATCCAGACCAAATCACCTATATTAAACTTCACATGTTTTCTGTGTTTGTTGGCAGCATGCATGCACTTCTCATTTTGCTTCTCAATGGTTGTTTTCATACCCTCATGCAGCTTCTTTATCTGTTTAGCTCTTTAATCAGCATTTTCACTAAATTGCTTTGTTGCAGAATGAGGGATTAAGTCCAAAGGACTAACAAGATTAGCACCATAAACAATCTCAAAAGGATTCTTATCGATACTATGATGGTTAGAACGATTGTAGGCAAACTCAATTTGTGGAAGAATGAGATCCCACTGTTTAATATTCTTGCTAACATAGCTTCTAAGCAAATTTCCTAAGTTTCTGTTCGTTACCTCAGTTTGCCCATCGATTTGTGGATGATGCGAGCTGCTGAAATTCAAAGAAGTACCCAGCTTCCTCCAAATAATTCTCCAAAAATTACTAACAAATTTTGAATCTCGATCAGACACCATAGTTCTTGGAATATTATGCAATTTAACAATCTCTTTAAAATACAAATTAGTAATATGAGATGCATCATTCGATTTATTGCAAGGAACAAAGTGAGACATTTTTAAAAATCTGTCAACAACAACCATGATAGAATCCTTGTTCCTTTGAGTTCTTGGCAATCTCAAAACGAAATCAAGACTCGCTTCCTCCCGTGGAGCATTTGGCATAGGCAATGGAGTGTACAATCCAGAATTTTGGACTTCTTGTTTTTGCCAAATGACACACTCGACATTGCTTTATATGTCTTTCCACATCTCTAAACATTTTAGGCCAATAGAAGTTTAATTGAATAAGAGCTAAAGTTTTATCTCTACCGAAATGTCCACCCAAACATCACCATGAGCTTCAGCTAGAATTACTTGTCTCAAAGAACAAGATGAAACACATAAAGTATTAGCTCGAAAAAGAAAACCATCAAGGATAGAAAATTGTTGAAAGGAACCTGATTTGTAATTCTGTCATATTGAGTCGAAATCTACATCATTCTCATAGAGATCTTTGAACGTCTCAAATCCAACAACTTTGACTTCCATTGCTGATAATAAAGAATGCTTTCTGCTCAATGCGTCAGTAACCATATTTTGAACACCAGATTTGTGCTTAATTGTAAAGTTAGAAGATTGCATAAACTCCACCCAAGCTGCATGCCTCTTGTTTAGCTTTTGTTGGTGATTTATGAACTTTAATGCCTCATGATATGAATATAGCACAAATGGCTTGGCAAGAAAGTACTGACTCCAATGAGATAAAGCTTGATATATGGCATAGAACTCCTTATCATAGGTAGAATATTTCCTTCTTGTATCATTCAGCTTCTCACTAAAAAATGCAATCGGCTTTCCGTCTTGACTCAAAACAGCATCAATTCCCACATTAGATGCATCACATTCAATCTCAAACACATTGTTAAAATTTGATAGAACTAAGATAGGAGCTTCGATCACCTTTCTTTTTAAAAGCTCAAAAGCATCATTAGCCTCATTAATCCATTTGAATTTATCACATTTCAAACATTCGGTGATTGGAGCGACAATAGAGCTGAAATTCTTGATGAATCTTTTGTAAAAAGAAGTTAAGCCATGGAAACTCCTCACATCATGCAATGAAGCAGGTGTTGGCCAACTGAGAATAGTTTCTACCTTACTTTGATCCATCATGATTCTATATTTTAAAACAACATACCCAAAAAACACGACACTAGATGTAAAGAAATCACACTTCGTTAGATTAACATAAAGTTTTTGCTGCCTCAAAATGAGAAAGATTTCTTTCAAATGATTCATATGCTTCTCTTCGTTCTTGTTGTACACCAATATATCATCAAAGTAAACTGTAACAAATATTCCAATGCATGGCTTAAGTATGTGATTCATAAATCTCATGAAAGTGCTAGGAGCATTAGATAGCCCAAATGACATAACCAACCATTCATATAAGCCTTCTCTAGTTTTAAATGCTTTTTTCCACTCATCTCCATGCTTCATTCTTATTTGGTGATAGCTACTCAAATCAATTTTAGAGAAAATAGAAGCACCACATAATTGATCAAATAAATCATCTAACCTTGGAATAAGAAAACAATAGTCCACTGTGATTTTGTTGATGGTGCGGCTGTCAACGCACATTTTCGAAGAACCATCCTTCTTAGGCACCAACAAGGCGAGAACTACACAAGGACTCATGGTCTCCCTAATTAACCCCCTTTTCACCAATTCATCAACTTGTCTTTGAAGTTCTTCATGCTCCTTGGGACTCATTCTGTACGTTGCCTTATTAGGTAGAATAGCCCCCGGAATAAGATCAATGTGATGCTGGATATCTCTCAAAGGTGGAAGGCCATGTGGAATCTCTTCCGGTATAACATCTTGAAATTCCTCTATGATTGATTTCATGATTGCTGGTGTCTCCTTATGTTGTTCATTCTCTTCTACTACCACCAGAGCCATAACATGACCACCCTTTTCTAATTCTCCTTTGCACTCACCATAGGACATAAAAGCGCTAACTTCCCTTTTTGGTGCGTTGATTTTGGAAGGTTGTAATGGATCTAAGATAATCTTCTTTTCATCATCTTAAAAGAATAAGTATGTTTGTAGCCGTCATACAACACCCTCTTATCATAATGCCATGGTCTTCCCAACAGTAAATGACATGCGTCTATATGAGCAACATCACACCATATTTCATCTTTATAATACTTGCCAATAGAAAATAAAACTAAACATCTTTTAGTTACCTTGATATCATTTCCTTTTTGCAACCAACATAATTGATATGGATGTGGATGAGGGATTGTGTCCAACTTCAGCTTCTGCACCATCTCCAAAGAAACCACGTTCTCAAAACTGTCGCTGTCAATGATCACCAAGCACACCTTGCCAAGAGAAGTGCATTTAGTGTGAAACACGTTTTTTTGTACCCAACTTTCATCATCGGCCGCATAAGACACTTGCAAGCTACGTTGCAATATAATAGACAAACCATGATCTGCATAAGTAACCTCTTCCTCATCTTCATCATATTTTGGTTCGTCATCAGCTTCGTCTTCTCCTCCATCACTATGATTTTCAACCAAAGTTACAATCCTCCTATTTGGACAATCTGAAGCAATATGCCCAAAACTATGACATTTGAAGCATTTTCGGTCACTTGGGGTAGAAGAATTAGGCGTTTTTTTTGTTGCCAGCAGATTCTTCACCCTTTTCTTGTACCTTCGATATCACCTTGCTTTGGACAGTAGGCTTGGAACTTTCTTCTTTTTTATAGCCTTCTTTTGAGCCGTACCGAGAACTGTTTTTAAACTTCTATTGCTTTTAAACTTTTAATGCCAGCTTGCTCACATCATTTAAAGACCAATATGGCTGCAGTTGAACAACTTTAACAATCTCATACTTCATACCTCCTAAGTATCTTGCAATGGTTTGCTCTTCCGGTTCCACAAACTCTCCTTTTAACATCAGATTATCGAATTCTGTAGTGTACTCCTCCGTACTAAGATCTTTTTGCTTGAAATCATAGATTTTGAGAAATATCTCTTGCATATAATTGTGAGGTAAATATTTTCTCTTCAGCTCCCTTTTCATTTTTTCCCATGTCACGATTTTACTCTTCCCCTCACGTTCTCTTTGTTTCTTCAGATTTTCTTACAAAAAAGATGCACTCCGTCTGAGTTTGAGTGCCACAAGTTTGACCTTCTTTTGTTCTGGTGGTTCATGAAAATCAAAAATTCTTTCTATTGTATTAAGCCAATCGATAAAGTCATCAACATTTATTTTACCTTCAAACTCTGGAATCTCCAATCTTGGGTTATATACTCGTCTTGGATTTCATTTCTTGTTCGACATCTTCTCGATTCCCTTGGAAGAGGTGTATCATCATCAGAAGTAAACTCACGGACATCATTTTCATGCTGGTTGTTTCTATTTCGAAGTTCTTTAATTATTTCTTTTTTTTTTTGTAGGCTACGTAGCAATCTTCGTAGCTGCAACCTCAACGACTCAGCGTCATCTTCTTGGTCGCTATCTTCACCAACTACATCTTTTCCATTCCGCCATACCATGATCTCTAGCCTTTAGCTCTGATACCAAACTGATACCGGCGAGAGTAAAATGCAGAATGGATTTCGAAATAACATCGATGGAATAGTTTTTCAGATAGAAAATGTCACAGTAGACAAGGAACGAACTGATACCGGGAGTGATGCTGACTGGAGGGGTGTAGAAAAGATTTCGAAAGAAAACTGATGGCATTGTTTTTTTCGGATAGAAAATGAACGAATTCACAAGAAAAGTCGACAGTACAATCGTATTTACTAGAATGAGTTTTCCAAACAAAAAAAAAGGAGCGAACTCACGAAGCAATTTTGGTAAAAACGAAAAATAGCTCACCATCAAATTTAAAATCAAAAGGGATACAGAAATATTACCACCCTAAGGATAATAAACAAAGATACAGAACTGAAAGTAAAAGACTCATCACTCAAGGACGCATCCAAGAGATACAGAGTTCAAGAGAGCACTCCAAGAGAGCTTCTGCTAATGTCCTCAGTTTCTAAAGTTCTTTCTAAGTACTAAAAACCAAAATAAATACTAGTGCATGAAACAACCCTTCATGCATAGGAAATTTCGAAATTAAGTGTTTACAGTTGCTAATCAACTCCTTTAATGCATTCCTTGGTCATGAAGACATGTTCACAATTGCTAACCAACTCTTTTAATACATTCCTTTGTCATGAAGAAAAGTAGCTTGAAACAGCTTTAACTTTGTGCAGGGAATATGTTGATGAGCTGTCATATTTGAGTGGGCTGAGTTAAAGATTATGAGGCATCATTGTTGGCTAAAAAAAATACTATATCATAATCAAGGTTCATATGATCAAATTGTAGTATTAAACACTCCCGTGTCAAGCACATATAGGTGGTTTTAAATATCATGGCTGCTATGTTTTTATTTTTCCATACGTAAGTTGCACCAGAAATAGTATCAAATATGATATACAAGACTGAAGAAAGCCCAACCCCAAGTATGTGAACCTCTATAAGAGGATAAACAATACCAAGCACATCAGTCTTGGATCCTTTAGGATGCTTGCCTTTGTGGCATCTGTCATGACGACCATGATGGCTGCCTTATAGGATGTCTATTATAGTTTTAGAACCATTATAGTGGTTGTCATGATCTTTTCTCCGAATGTTGGTGTCTTTCCTAGAAAGGTTCTATGATGAACATCTTGTCAGTACAATGCTGTTTTAAGTTGTTTTTCCTGCTAAGTCTTTTTGCTATTGACCCTAGCTCCCATTGGATAAAATATCATGCCTAAAGTTAAACTTATAATTGGTCTGCTATAATCATAGCATTTCAATTATAGCTTAAAACAATTATAGTGGCATTCTGATATCCATGAAAAGCTTCATGCTGCATCTTTTGCTATGGGCCATAGAGGCTATCTGACATATATTATACATCTTGCATATGATTGCTCTTATTCATTACGTCTATTGTGACATCAATGGAATTCTGAAGACGAAAATGGTAATTTGTCAAAGGCATGTTATTCTGAGACCAATGTGTCAGTTAATGTGATTCTAAAAATTATATGATCAAAATGGTAATTTGTCAAAGGCATCATATATGGGAGGTTATTGATAATGTGATTCTATCATTTGATGCCACAGCTGATGATCTTGGTATCAAGTCATTGGAACAAAGTGATTCTCATTCTGTGTACTGCATGCTTATTAGTGCAATTATGTAAATTAGCAAGATAAAAAAAATTCTGTAACCTTATCCTTTTATGCTCTAAATTTTGAATGATTATTTGTTTATACACATTTCCTTGTTGATTACATTTTAGCTTCCATTCACAGGCAAAAAGAATGGATGTCGTATGGGGAGAAACTGCTGGTGTTGAAGGTCAACTCTTATTGTTATGCCCCATCCTTTTCATTTTACAGGTAACATGAGAGAAAACCCTCTTTACATTGCCAAAATTGGCTTTTTCACTTGCTGCTACAAATTCTGGCAAACATTCTACCTGGTTATATCAATTACTTGCTTGGTGAAAGGAGGTGAGTGAAAATGGGATCTGAGACTTGAAATTAAACAACTGATTACTCGTTCCTTAATGCTTATGTAGAAACCTTCTGTTCTCATCTCAGTTTCTTAGCATCATGATGCAAATAGATTTTTAAGGTAATGAAGTTTACATGTGAAAAATAAAATTAGAAGTCGCAAGTTAATTGTTAACTTGTATGGAATGTTGTCATTATAAAATCGAATAGTTTATAGCCTTGTACTAGTTTGAGATATCTTTTTTCTTCTCATGCATAAGTTACAAACTTCTACTGACAGTTGAATTTTGTCGTATGAACTTCCTGGCTTCAGGGATTTGAAGCATTCATTGGCTTGTTACTACTTCGCACAGCTTTTGTTGGTGTTACTTGCGAGTGGCAGGCAAGATATTAATTTGTTCTGATATACCCCTTGACTCTTAGAATCAGAGATGGTTGATTCACACGAGTGTTTTAAATACTCCTGCAGGTTATCGTCTGTGGAATATTGCTGGTTTTGATGGCAATTGGTAACTTTGCAAACACAATGCAGACACTGATAGCGAAATCCAGATTCAAAGCAAAGATGAAAAGAACAAGGAGCAAGCAGGATATTGATCAATGTATCTCGTCTGTGGATCCTTCTTTAATGGGTTCCAAGTCATCAAAGGCATCCTAATCCAGAAAATAGTGAAGTTCACATCATTTTTCTCTTCAAGCATGGTCATATTCTGGAATGCTAATCATGTGCAAAAGCAATGCTGATTTGTAGAGCTTCTACCTGCATGTCTGTGACTAACAGATGATCAGCCATGCATTATGAGGTTAAATGTGGTTTTGCAATATGATTGGAGGTTTTTTATTTTTTGTGTGTGCTCTCTTCAGCCTCTATCACTCTGATGTTTCAGGCATTTGTACCCAATTAGATCAGCAGTTCTTAGGTTTTTTCTATTTGTCTGTGGTTTAATAATGAATGTAAACTGGAAGACCCCAAAATAAATGGAGAAAGTAACAAAACATTAGTCTGTCTTTTATTTTAGATTTTGCACCTGCAAATTTGCGGCCTTCTTTTTCTCCTGGGCAGGAAGAAGAGGGGATTTTGCACAAGCTTCTGATACAGGTTTGATAATCAACTTCCATTTTACTAATCGTAACTATTTTTAGACTGATATGAATGAAAACAAACAAGGAATCGTGCAAAACAATGATCACAGCTCACGTGAAATTATTGTTTTACGTGTCTCTTTGTACCTGTCTTCTTTGTCTGTTGTTGCACTTTAAAAGTCTTGGTTGTCGCTCTGTGAACAACCAAGAAATCCAAAATTGCACTAAAAGATAGTGATGCGTTCATGAGCAATCAGCATGAGCAAAAGCTCAAAGATGAGCTACAAATATTGAGCAAAAATTCATAATAAAACAAAACACGAGCAAAGATGAGAACCGATTGGATCTCTATATATATATATATATATTTTAATAGAAACAGTTGTTTCATGATCCTTAGAGATGTAATTGGTGCAACAAAATCCCGAGCTCATCCGAGCTTCTTTTATTGACATTCTGGTGGATTGTTTTTTCTCATCTTAACATGCTTGCTGAGAATCCCAATGTATTACAATTTAAAGATAATCTCTTAATTTTAGAAAGGATAATACATCCCCCTTGTAAGAGATTATCATCTTTGGACTTTTCTTCAACAGAAGAAAAGAAAAAAAAAAAGTAATCATATTTTGATTATTTTGGTGCGGGAGTTCATTTGACAAAGAAGTAATAACGAATACGAGAGTTCGACAAAAGAAGGGTGATTTTTTTTTTTATAAAACACTCATATTTTAGATTTTTTCAATTAATATCTTCTATTTTTATTTCAAATCCTAATTTAAACAATATCCATATTATCCATAAATTTTTTTTGGTTTGTTATAATGTATTAGCCACCGCAATAAAAATATTATAAATAATCTAAACAGATTCTTAAACCTCAATCAAACTAAATATAAATCTAAAAATATAATATTGTAATGATATATGAGCAATGATAGCTAAGGTGTTTTTCAATAATATTTATAGTATTTTCAGTACACTATAAATGAGTATATTAAACAATTAAAAACTGATAAAAAAATATGATATAAAACTTTTGAGGGGTATTATAGATTTTTAAATTAAAATATTATTTAAAAATAAAAATACTTTTAGAAAATATTCAAAATATGTATATTTTGTAGGAAAATATTCAAAATATGAATATTTAAATTAAATGATTAATTAAAAATTAAAAATATTTTTAGTAAATATTTAAAATATGAATATTTTCTAGGAAAGTATGAATATTAAAATGATTATTTTTTGTACACCAATAAAAAATATGAATATTTTTTTAAAGGAAAAAAAATAATATGCACGGCTGGTTGACAAAGAAAACAAAATTTTCAAAAATAATTAAATGTTTGTGTGTACAAAGCCACCACATCTCCTTTTTGTGCAGAAAAATCTGAACCCAACGCTCTCTTTCGTTGGTAAGGAATCTTCTGTCAGACCACACACAGCTGGCACATTTGCGTTTGCACACTGCATCCCATTTACTGAAATCTCATCAGCCAACCCTCGCCCTTATCTATCGTGGATTTTTTCGTTATATGCAGGTAGACAACCGCAATCGGCTTTCTTGATGAAGATGAGGATGAAGCCTATAAGCGTGGACGACTGCGTCTTCTTCTTCCTCACCCTCTCCGTCTGTGTCGCCGCCAGGTTCCTGCTCTCCCGCCTATTCACAACCAACTCCTCTCCACAAGAGCAGAAGAGCACGAGCGAAGCGGTTCTTCCCATCCCGCCGGGCCCCCGTCACATCCCACTCCTGTCACCCATCCTATGGCTCCGCCGCTCCCTCTTCGACGCCGAGCCCCTCCTCCGTCGCCTCCGCGCCGAGTACGGTCCCATCTTTGCCGTCCGTATCACTTCCCGCCCCGCCATCTTCATCGCCGACCGCCACCTGGCCCATGACGCTCTCGTCCACCACGGTGCGGTCTTCGCCGACCGCCCTTCCTCCAACCAAGCCAACAACTTGCTCACCAGCAACCGGCACAACATCAGCTCCGCACCCTACGGCCCATTGTGGCGCCTCCTCCGCCGAAACCTGACCTCCGGGATCCTCCAACCCGCTCGCGTCAGGCTGTTTGCCGACTACCGCCGGTGGGTGCTCGGGATACTCCTCGGCCGGCTGAAAGCCCGAGCTGAGAACGACGCCGGCGTCGTTGTGGTCATGGAAAGCTTCCAGCACGCCATGTTCTGCTTGCTCGTCCTCATGTGCTTTGGCGAGAAGTTGGACGAGAAGGCCATCGGGGAGATCGAGGCCACGCAGAGGCATCTTCTCGGGTCCTTCGCCAAGTTCAACGTCTTCTCCTTCTTTCCTAGAATCACCAAGCTCGTGTTCCGAAAGCTGTGGAACACGCTCGTAGCCATACGCCGCAGGCAGGAGGAGCTCTTCATCCCTCTTATAAGAAAGCGGAGGGAGCGCTACCAGCAGCTGCAGAATCAAGAAGAAGAGGGCGACTTCGTTTATTCTTACGTCGATTCAGTTCTTGGTCTTCGCCTGCCCGAGGAAGGAGGACGGGAGCTCACCGACGGCGAGATAGTGAGCCTCTGCTCCGAGTTCCTGAGCGCCGGCACCGACACGACAGCTACCGCGCTGCAGTGGATCATGGCGCACCTCGTGAAAGACCAGCACGTGCAGCGGAAGCTGTTCGACGAAATCAAGGCGGTTGCGGGAGCGCAGGCGGAGGAGATCCGGGAGGAGGACCTGCAGAGGATGCCGTACCTCAAGGCGGTGATCCTGGAGGGGCTGCGGCGGCACCCTCCGGGGCACTTCGTCCTCCCGCACACCGTGTCGGAGGACGTGAGCTTCAACGGCTACCTGGTACCCAAGGGCGCCCCAGTCAACTTCACGGTGGCGGAGATGGGCTGGGACGAGAAGCTGTGGGCACAGCCAATGGAGTTCCGGCCGGAGAGGTTCTTGGCGGGCGGAGAAGGCGAGGAGGTGGACATAACGGGGAGCCGGGAGATCAAGATGATGCCGTTCGGGGTGGGGAGAAGGATATGCCCCGGCATGGGCCTGGCCATGCTCCACCTCGAGTACTTCGTGGCCAATCTAGTGAGGGAGTTCGAGTGGAAGCCTGTGGAAGGAGAGGAGGTGGACCTATCGGAAGCCCTGGAGTTGACCGTGGTGATGAAGCATCCCTTGCGATCTCGAATGACGCCAAGAATGTGAGACGGTCGAGCTCGTGACAATTCTGAGACACCTAAATCTTATGGTATATCATCGAACACCTTTGAGTGCATATGCTGCCTTGTTCATCTTTACGGGATGAAAAGGGTTAGAGTTGGATTATTATCTGGTGACTATTTGGAAAACTATCTTCAGTAAAACAACTTTTAATTTAATTTACAGGAAGATAAACGCTGTTTTGGCGAAAGGCCAAATAAATGTTTGAGGACGTCTATTTAGGACCGACGGTATTTGGGATTTGGCAAAAGTGCATAGCCATGCATACATATTCGTATTATGTATAGGTATATAGGCAGATATATTCTTTTCAAATAAGTGATTTTTGTACTTAATTCTTCTAAATACAAATCTAGCGTATATAAATTTAAACATTTACGTTTATGATTAATCCTCATAAATATCATTCTCTAAATGACATAAATACAGCTTAAAATTACCTTAAACTCTGCTTTGTTGGTCACAATAGCATTAATAAAAAGGTCGTAGCTGTCGAGGCTTATGCTTACTCGATCTAGAATTCATATCATTCACTTTACCAAGTTTTCCTCCGACCCAAAAAAAATCTTCTTTCACCTCAAACATGCTACCAAAGATAACACCTTATTTTTACTAGAAGCCTTTGCATCGATGTAAACTCTTGGAAAATACTATCTGGTTATCTTTGTAACATTTATTTATTTGTTGATTTTTGATTTTGCATGCCTCCATTACCTTTTTCGAATGATATATCTATAATCAAAATTAGGTGAAAGGTACCATCCTGTGGCTAAAAATGTCTACATCAATTCTGTCTTCTACAGTGATACCCTCGATAAGGTTGTTTACATTAAATAAGACCTATAATGGTGCCTCTCACCCAATTGGAAATGGAAAATATATATAAACATCACGAAGGACTAATCATTTGACATTTCCATGTTCCTGAAAGCTACCTGCAAAAAATAAGACCTATAATCAAAAGCTACCTGCTCTTAAGGAATGCTACTTATGTAAATTTTGAAGTTAATAAGATGAATACTATGTTTTTTCAAGGACGGGGAAGCCAATATAATAATAAAAATGGCAGTCATTTTTAGGGCCCCATCCCATATTTTTGAAAGGGATTGATAGAAGTGGATGCCGAATTGATTACCCAAGAAGAAAGTAGATCCCCCTTGTGTTAGAATATGTAGCCTTTTATAATTGAATAAGATATATAATAGAATAATTAATTGGGTTCCGTTCAGATATTTTAGCCTCTAGGGGTTGAGGGTGTGTTGAGGGTGTGTTAGTGTGTTAGAGCGTGGTATAGACGCACCTCTCCGTTGAGGGATTCAGTTATTCTCCTCGACTCTCTCCCCAAAACCCTCTCCCCAAATCCATCAATCTGTGTGGATCCTGTGAAAGGATAGGAAGAGAGGAGAAAGGATCTACTCTCCGCACTCCCTGCAGATTCCACAGCGCGATCGGATTAAAGACGGAGCCTGCAACAATCTTGGATTAAAGACGGTGCTTAGCAGATCTACGGGATCTCTGAACATATGGCATCAAAAGGTACGCATCGTATAGATCTATGCATTGATTTCAATCCTGGCATATAGGTTAATTCCGCATTATTGACATAGCATAATTACAGATTTTTATGCTTACAATTGGTATTAGAGCCCGGTTTTTGAAATCATGCATTAGATCTGTAAATTAATTTACGATGCATAATTACCTTTATCTTCCAAGAACTGCTAAGCAGTAATGGTCATCGTCGACCTCGCTACAAATCTGCGGTTACGCCGAGTAGCGTACGCATCACAGAACCTGTCCCATATGCGGACATCACAGAACTCGTCCCATATGATGCGGACATTACAGAACCCATCCCATATGCGGACATTACAGAACTTCGTCCGTGCGACGGCATCACAGAACTCCGTCCGTGCGACGGCATCACGTAACTCCGTCCGTGCGACGGCATCACGTAACTCCGTCCGTGCGACGACATCACGTAACTCCGTCCGTGCGACGGCATCACATAACTCCGTCCGTGCGACGACATCACAGAACCCCGGTCGCACACGGCCAGAATCCGTCCATGCGACGGTCGGCCGCACGCAGGCAGACAGCCCAGGTGGCGGCCATGCTTGAGTTGGCCGTGCACAGGCGGCGGCCGCGCGTGAGCAGTAGCAGCCCCGCGGCGACAGTGGCCGCGCACAGGCTAGAACTACCGCTGGCAGCCGCGCACAGGCGGTCGCTGGCAGCCGCGTACAGGCGGCTAGGCCGCAGGCAGGAGCGGCAGCGCCGCTCGCGCAGGCGGCGGCGGGGGCGATGGCAGATTAGGGTTTTGGCATATTTACGTTTTTACCCTCGAGGCTAGGGTTTTTAAAAT
>NW_008991503.1:192648-216346 GCF_000313855.2 Musa acuminata subsp. malaccensis
GCCATGTATAAAATGCTTTTCAAAATTTCTTGGAATCCAATTAGGTAAAATTGTTTTCAAACAAATTTTGTTTTGTTTGTTTTGATTTTGTATCTCTTTTATATCTTATCAATTAATGGGCCAAGTGGGAGAATGTTAGAATATGTGGCCCTTTTATAATTGAATAAGATATATAATAGAATAACTAATTGGGTTCCGTTAAGATATTTTAGCCGAGACTAAGTCTCATCTCATCGTAGACCCTCTGCTCTCGCCTATTAAAGGACAGGATCTCTGCTCTCGCCTATTAAAGGACAGGATCTCTAGGGGTTGAGGGTGTGTTAGTGTTTGAGGGATTCAGTTATTCTCCTCGACTCTCTCCCCAAAACCCTCTCCCCAAATCCAGATAGGAAGAGAGGAGAAAGGGTCCACAGCGCGATCGGATTAAAGACGGAGCCTGCAACAATCTTGGATTAAAGACGGTGCTTAGCAGATCTACGGGATCTCTGACCATATGACATCAAAAGGTACGCATCGTATAGATCTATGCATTGATTTCAATCCTGGCATATAGGTTAATTCCGTATTATTGACATAGCATAATTACAGATTTTTATGCTTACACCTTGATGTCTCTTAAATCTTTTTTTGAATTTATAATTTATTTGTTAGAATATTTTTTTGAATTTAAAGTTTCACATATTTATGGAGAAAGTAATAAATACATGAGCCAACTAACAAACACACTTTATTAGGATCATAATCCTTTTTTTTGGATATGGGATTTGATTCCATGAGCAGTGGATGGATGTATTCATTTTTTTCATTAATGGAATTATTTTTTCTTTAATGCAGATTTAGGGAAGGCTAATGTGGAATATGAGCAGGTCAATAGTCAATATGGACCATGATGCATTCATTCATAAGCAATCAGTATGATCTAAGACTAATGAGCAAAAAATCATGTAATACTTTTGTAATTTTGTTGTTCGGTTTTCAAACACATTACCAAATGACTATAACGATAGTCCTCAAACGTTCAAAGATGTTAGTAACTAATTAAACATAGTGTAACGTTGATTGTGGTTTAATGTCATCAAATTATTAAAGATCATGATTTGATTGTGGTTTAATGACATCGATTTGTGAAAGTTCGTATCGATAGTATATTTTCCAACTATGATTCAGCCAGTGTTATATCAAGTGAGAATCCAATATAGACTAAGGTCCACCCAATTTGATTGTCAGTGTCTTTGGTTTTGATAAAACTGTATTAATTCAAGCCAAAGCATCCTTTAAGCAACTTGATATGACTAAAATTTAGAGTTAATCGACCAAGTCCGCTTAGTCAACTTAAACAAGCTTGACAAAAATGAATATTTATTCCAAGTATTCTTCAGAATACACAAGATGTTATAAATAAAAAGGCCTTCTGAATCAATTTTTTTCGCTCTTTAACTCACTTTTTATCCTGAAATTAATTTTGACATGTGATAGGTATATATTGAGAATAACTTGAAAAACATTCAATCTTTTCAGAAATCATATTCATAAATTACAGAATGAATAAATCACTTCCTTAATAAGATCGCATCTGATCGTATCATCAAATCAGTTGCACTGTTAAGATGACTATATGCCATCAAGTAAGTCACTACCATATTATCAAGATAGTCATGCTCTATGGTATCAGCTACATCTCCTGAATCAATCACATTATTATTATTATGTTAGGCGTGCCGTTAGGACGATCATGTCTTTAAGTCGGTTGTGCCTTAACATCGTAATCTTTGAGATGGTTGCCACACCTCCAAGAATAAAAAAATCACTTCCTTAATAAGATCGCGTCTGATCGTATCATCAAATCAGTTGTACCGTTAAGATGACTATATGCCATCAAATAAGTCACTATCATATTGTCAAGATAGTTATGCTCTATGTTATCAGCTACATCTCCCGAATCAACCACATTATTGTTATGTTAGGCGTGCCCTCAGGACGATCATGTCTTTAAGTCGGTTGCGCCTTGACATCGTCGTCTTTGAGATGGCTGCCACACCTCCACGGCATTTGTGAGTGCGACCCAAGACGTACCTTCGCCAAATGCCGAAGGGAGTTGCAGCCAGGCATTGGGTCCACACCTACCCGACCTTCCCAGGTTGGTTGGTGGCCACAAGCTGAGGCTTTTCACATGAAAAGCAACGAGCAAGTCTCATTTCGGAAGATGCCTGACGTACCCACGTCGGCAGCAAGTTTGACGGGCAAAGCTTGGTGCGACATGTGGTGAAGGGAGCAACCCAAACCAATAAATTCTCCGGAAGAGAAAGAACCTCCGACCATCAAACCAATTATATCTTATTTTTTTAATATATTTTTTCAATTATTATTATTTATAATAATAATAAAAAAATAATAAGGGCGCACAAGCTCACCAACATAAGCTCAAGCCATGCCTTTGAGGCCACAACGTGTCTAAGTTCCACATATTCTAAGCGAACAAAAGTGAGCGTGGTGTCGATCTTTACTGTTAAAGCTTCTCTCCACACATGAGACACTTCATGTCTAATACGTCTCTCGCATGATATGTTTGACCTGGTCTTTATGACCAAAACATCTCCCATGTTTGATGCATAGTTCATGATATGGTCTTTGTGATAAAAGGCGTCTCATCGTTGTCGACACATCTTGATCGGGCAAAGGGCACGTCACGACCTTCGTAGCCAAAACGTTTCCCTACTCTTGAGGCACCATAAATGTATAAATTGTGCGACAGACCTGAAGTGGCTTTTGTTAGGAAATATTCGTGTGATAGGTGAAAAGACTAAGAGATTAGTTTTATATTATTAAAATTAGAAAAGTCATTTTACATATTTTCAGATTTGATCTACAATTCAATAAATTTAAGCTTTTGAGTTTATTCAACTCTATCTAATTTATGTTAATCTTAATTAGTTTGGCTTAGATTCATTGTCCATTTTTAACATGATATTAGTCAATATTAAAAAAAAAATGAATGAGTGAATGTAGGTTGTAGCTAGATGAAAAGAAAATCTAAATTATAGTTTGAACTACTATCACGGGTGATCATTGTACACCCGTAACACCTTCTTCAATAGATAGTTCGTTGTTTTTGTTTCCTTGTACAAATGTTTGGGCAGCATCTTTTGCCTTGTTTATGTATGTTTTGTTTAAAAACTATAAACAAAAATAGTTTGCAAGGCTATATATATAATGATCGCTCATCAGTATAAGCAAAACTATCCCAAAATGATTTAGTTTTTCATTCCATGACTTATTTTCAGTAGGTTGTGGAGTAGAGAAAAATGTCAGCTATCTCAACACTTCAGAACCTTGAGGGTGGTATTTGGGAGGACGGGGATTTGGGGTAGTGTTGAGCGTTGACTGAATTCACAAGTTCATACGTTATGCCTATGAGAACTTGCCAACATGCCCGACACCTAGTGAGTAGTCATTTATGGACTTACGATTGTTCGTTTATCTTTTAAAATCCTTATTTTCTCCTTTCTCTCTTTTCTCTCTTACACATTAAGTATTTGCTAAATTGCTTATAAAGCCACCATCTTCGTGAGATGTTAGGACTTGTCAATTACTTACTTTCAAACTAATCAATTTGCTCTTTTATAAGTTTTTCGAAACCTGAGTGAGGTTACAACTAAGCTAATCCTTTATAGACAGATAACATAAGGGTGCCTCATAACTTAGGCAATCACAACTAAGTCCGTGATATTAGCACAAGAGTGCTTCACTACTTAAGCAATTCCAACAAAGTCCATGACATTGTGATATCAGAGTGGGCAAGTAATTCGAGTAAACAGTAAAAGTTTCATAATCTCGCCATCGTAAAGTATCATGGTAAATTGAGCAAGGCGAGGCAAGTCAGATCATTGCCCCCAAGTAGTCGTAGGTGGGCTGCAAGTGTAAGCTCGCTCTCAATCTATTGGAGCCACTCAAGAGAAGTGCAATAATGAATAAGATGAGCAAGAAGTTGGCTATTCTCTATGAGTAAATGAAGCATAATCTAGAGTGCTAACTAGGAAAAGAAGCCATAAGGAGAGACAAATAACTATAGAAACCCATCTTAATATTCTTGAAGCGAGTCTACAGGAACTCTACTAAGACTAACAAAGACATTTTTAGGTAGAAAACTCACAAGAGTAGGCAAAATCTCGGATTAACAAAGTCAAATCCCTAGACGATCGATTGACGAAAGACACTAAAGACTCTATGCAAGACTTACACGAAGTCATGGTGAAACTCACATCCACGATTACATTGCTCACAAGGGCTCTTAATATGAGAGGGAGCAATACACCTATGTTGCTCTACTATAAAACTTGAGGGCACCCAAGTAGCATTGTTACTCGAGCAATGCCCGAGCAACACTTGCGTTGCTTTGTCATAAAACTTGAGGGCTCTTAATATGGGTGCTAAGGATGCAAAGGAGCTTGAGAATTTTTTATTCGACATAGAATAATACATTCGAGCTACAAGACTTGATCATGAAGAAACCAAAATTTCAATAACAACTATGTATTTGAATGGATATGTAAAACTTTAGTGGTAATATGTTAGAAATAAATCCAATAAGGTCGGTGTCGAGTGGATATATGGGAGGACTAGAGGTGGGCATTGAGAACTTAGTCCCTACTTGAGAACATGGAGTCCATTGTAAAAAGAAAGTTGAGACAACTCTCCCAAAATACTTCCGAGATTATGTAAATAATTTTCTGCATTGATGTTGGACATATAAGACATGGTTAAAAAGGATAAGTTATTTAGTTTTCTTGATAGCTTGAAGTCATGGGCATAATAGGAACTATATCAAAGGAATGTCACAGATGTGATTGAGGTAATGACAGTTGTGGAAAGGCTCACTAACTTTATTTTCTCAAAGAACTAGGGGAAAAATAAATAATTTTTAAAAAATTACCCATCCAAGTATCTTTGATGAAAGAAATTTAGAAGCGAGTAAAAGAAAAGGAGTTCCCACAAAGGGCTAAGCTCAAAAGGCAAGGCCCTAAAATATGATGGATGCTTCTTGTGTGGAGGACCATACATGGTAAGAGAGTGCCCACAAAAGCAAGCACATAATGCATTAACAGAATCAATCCATCCCTCAAAATTAGATAAGAGCAAGGCTATCACTATTAGTTTAAATAGTTCAGAATCAAGTAGTGACGAAGAGTCGTAAGAGCCCTACATTGGAGAATATAAAGATGAAGTCACAAAAAGTAGGGAGTAGTGAGCTGATGTATGTTGACATCAAGCTAAGTGGTCGAATAACTCATGTGATGATGGACATGGGTGCTACTCACAATTTTATTGTCGATTGAGAGGCAAGGCAATTTGGGCTAAACTTAGAGAAGAACTCAAGTTAGATGAAGGCTATAAACTTGGTAGGATCATCTAAGTTAGATGAAGGCTATATATCAATAAATCCTTATAAAAAATGCAATAGATCAAAAATATGAGTAAAGTAAATGAGTAAGCAACAATAAATTAAAAGCAAGAGAAGGAATGCAAATTGATTTATAGTTGTTTGGTTTTCTTGACTTACGTTCACTCTTGATTCCTCTTCCATTGAGGCCACCAGTTTTTATTATCAATCTTCTTTCTAACAAGCGAATATCAACTACCCTTATTACAATTTTTCTCCTTTTAACAAGATTAGGAGAGAATCTCTACACTTACTCTTTTATAAGATTTCTCACTCATACAACTTAGAATTATCTCTAAAATTAAGAAAGAGGAAGAGGCTCAAACAATACTCAAAGAGAGAGTTTACAATACTTTTATGCTCAGAAATATATACTCCATCAACCAAGCTTGAGTGAGATATTTATAGACCACAAAAGAATTTAAGAATGAAGCTAAAAATTTAAATATCCAAAATTTTATGGTACTGACGGTACTACCACTGACATCGGATAGCACTACCATTGTAACGGAGCTATAAATCATAGCTCTAGTGGTACTACAACTGGTACTATCGCCAGAAATACCAAGAAAGTATAAACAACACTTTTAAATTGGCTCAAGCGGTACTATCACTTGGGCCTAGTGATATCATTACTCAGGCCTAATTTAGGCCACCAATTTAACCTTCTAATAGGTCTAATTTAGCCCTGATTAAAGCCTAATGGGTTCCTTGTCAAGTTTGGATGGTTTCGGCATAAAACCAACTCAATTTAACTAAGAAATACCTTAATCAAGACTTTAACAATTCAATCATACATCTAGCATAATTATGAAGCTTTTAGCATGTTGTACACCATTCTCACTATCGTCCAATCTTCTAGCACTTTATACGAACCTCTAGTATATCATTTTTTCTTTTAGCATATTGCACAATCTATCAACATGTCGACTTTCCTATAATGTTCTATCTTTTGGTGTAATCCTCAATCCTTCTAGTATGATACCCAAACTTATAACACGAAGTTCAATCTTCGATATATTGACTAATCTTCTAGCTTAATATCTAATTCATGACATGATACTTTTCCTGACACAATGTCCGATTCTCTTGCTTTGATGATTTGCCCTTTGATGGTTTGAGTCTGAAGTATTTTTGGTATCATTTATCTCAAAAATATATTACTCTATAAACTCATTAATTAATTTCATTATCAAAATCTAGGATTCAATAACCTCTTCCTTTTTTATGATGACAACTAATTGATTATGAGGTTTTAACAAGACTCTCATATCTATTTGTCATTTTAAAATATTATGATAAACTTAAACTCAAATGATCATATATCTTTTTAAATGCATATACTTAATTCAAGTTGAAAGAAATATGATATTATGATTCACTTATATAAGCCCAAAAATCAATGTTCAGTTATAATCATTTCAAGTTTTAAATTTCAATAATTATTAATATGTAATATTAATCAAAATATAACTATAAGTTAACCATTTGCATAACAAAAAATCATAAGTAAGACATCATAATTCTTCCTATTCATGCATGAGTCACCATTTTTCTCCCTTGGTTAATAAAAAATATACTTCTCTTCCTTTGTTAACAAAAAAAATATGAGTTATTTCTTCTCCCCCTTTGTTATCAACAAAAGGAAGAGAGTGATATTGTATCATGGTATTACTTCTATCCCGTTGTATCAATGTTTTAATTATATAAAAATATAAATTACTTTGATATCATTGCACATGAAGGATCTCAATATTATGTCATTGAAGATAAGTTCAAGTTATGAATATTGAGAGGTCAATTGATAATAGTGTCTTAATAAAACTCCCACTAAATATATGTCATATTAAAAATATGATAAACTTAAATTAAAAATAATACTATTCAATGGTTCTTTCGAATTCAAGTTGAGATTAATTTGATCTTGATATTATCATTGCAAGCCTAAATATTCTATCAAGTTTTAAAAATTAATTAATAAAATTTAGGCATGAGTCAATAGTAATAAAAAATTATAAAAGCTTCATAAGTCTCCTTATTCAACAAAGCTACACATGAATCACTATTTCTCCTATTTTATCATAAAAAATGGAGTATATAAGTCATTAATACAAAACAATTATACAAAAAAATCTTAAGTCATGAATATCGAAAGATCATGATTCATTTGGATATATCTCCTTCTTAATCATTGACAACAAGAAAGAATCATAAGAGATTAAATAGTAAAATGTCTTGATTTATACAAAAGAAATATTAAGTTATGAATACCGAAATATCAAGATTCATTTGGATAAATATCTTTCTTAGTCATTAGTAAAAAAATAAAAATAAAAAAAAAATCGAATAGTAAAAGGTCTTAATTCAAAAGAAATCTCAAGTCGTGCATATCGAGAAGCCAAGTGAAAGATTATGATTCATATAGATAAATCTCTTCTTTTGTAAAGCGAAAGAATCATATGAGAATAAATAATAAAATATCTTTAATCATGCATTTGAAAGATTCAACATGCCTAATTCTCTTTTAAAAAAATTAAATTATTCCTCACTTAGTGGTTTAGTAAAAATATCTATTAATTGATGTTTTGTATCAATGAAATATAAAGATATATCATAATTGTCGACATGATCCTTAATAAAATGATATCTAATGTTAATATGCTTAGTCATAGAGTGTTGTATAGGATTCTTTGTCAAATAAATTATACTAATATTATCATATTTTATAGGGATATTTTTTAAGTATAGACCAAAATCTTTTAAAGTGTTCTTTATCAAAATTATTTGTGCACAACATGCATCAGCCACAACATATTCAACTTTAGTTGTAGATAGTGCAACAAAGTTTTGCTTCTTGGATGATCAAGAAATAAGTGCATGACATAAGAATTGAGAAGTTATAGAGATACTTTTTCTATATATTCTACATCATACAAAGTCAGCATTAATATAAGAAATCAAATCAAAATTTTTAGATTTAAGATATTATAATTCTAGATCAGGAGTTCCTTTTAGATATCTAAAATTTTTTTTGACTACTTTATAATGAGTTTATTTAGGATTAGAATAGAAACTTGCATAAAGGCCAACACTAAATATTATATCAGGTCTAGTTGTAGTAAGATATAATAAACTACCTATCATACTTCTCTTTTGATTAAATCATTCTCCTTCATTATCTATATCTAATTTAATAGAAATGCTATTAATGTGTTAATAGCCTTAGCACTATGCATGTGAAACCATTTTAACAGATCCAAGTATACTTAGTTTGATTAATGAAAATTTCATTATTTAGTTACTTAAATTTGTAATCCTAAGAAAAATATCAATTCACTCATCAAACATATTTCAAATTCTTAGTTTATACTCTTGGCAAACTATTCATATAAAGATTGATTTGTAGAACCAAAAATAATATCATCAACAAAAATTTGAACAATAAAAAAATTATTTTTTAAATATTTAATAAATAATATGGTGTTGACCTTACTATTTAAAAATTTATTTTGAATAAGAAAGAAGCTAAATCTCTCAAACCAAATCTTAGGGACTTACTTCAACACACAGAGAGCCTTAGATAATTTATAAACATGATTTGGAAAAAGATTATTTTTAAATCTGGGTGATTGCTTAACAAAAACTTCTTAAAAAATAAAACCATTAAGAAAAGCACTTTTGACATCCATTTGAAATATTTTAATAAAATATGCATCGACAAGGAGTATCCTTATAGCTTCAAGTATAGCCACAAAAGCGAATATTTCTTTATAATATACACCATCTTCTTCGTTAAAACCTTTGGCCACTAATTTAGCCTTGTTTTAAATCATGACACCTTGTTCATCTTATTTATTCCTAAGAACCCATTTAGTGTCAATCATAAGATGATCATTAGGTCTAGGAATAAGCGTCTAAACTTTATTTCTTTTAAATTGATTTAATTCTTCATGCATTGTTGAGACCCATGAGTCTTAAGAGCATTACTAATGTATTTAGGTTTAATTTGAGATAAAAAGGTAGCATTTGCATAAATAATTTTTAATGAAGAACGAGTCTGAATACCTTTTGAGATATCTCCAATAATTAACTCCTTAGAATTTGCATCTATATATTTTCATTCCTTGGGGAAGGTTTTTTCTAGAAGTAGATATATCCAAGTTGCTTTGGGGAGGAGAATTTTTATTCATATTCAATTTATCAAATTTAAAATCATCATCAAAATTATTTTTCTTAACTTTGAGAGATTTATTGAAAATAATATAAATAGATTCCTTAATAACTAAGGATCTATTATTGAAAACTCGATAAGCTTTAAAGATATATGATTATCTAAGAAAAATACCTTCATCGAATTTTATATTAAAATTTTCCAAGGCATCATTTTTATTTAAAAAATATTTACATCCAAAAGGTTTGATATATGAGATGTTAAGTCTTTTATTATTCCATAATTCATAAGAAGTTTTAGATATATAAGATCTCAGAAGAATCTTATTCATGACATAGCATGCCGTGTTAACAGCTTCTGCCCAAAAGTATTTGGGTAAACTATGTTTATTAAGTATGGTCCTTGTTGTAACATCCCATTAATCCCACATCGAAAGTGGCCAATGTGTATGATTCGCTTATATGGGTCTGATGAGTGTACTATGATAACTCCCGCTTAAGCATTTTGATCGGTATTAGAGCTGTTGGGCCTTGACGAGACCATGGTTGAAGGACCAAAATAGAGTCATTCTCATTCTAATTAAAAAATTATTGAAAATCATAATTCTTAAATTCACAACCATGATCATTATGAATAGAAGAAATCATAAAACTTTTTTTCATTTTGAACTTGTTTACAAAATTTAGTAAAATATTTAAAATAATTATTTTTATGTGCTAAGAAGTATGTCCAAGTATATATACTATAATCAACAATAATCATAAAAACATATTTGTTGCCTCGTAGGCTTCTAATATCAATAGGTCCAAATAAACTCATGTGAAGTTAGTTGTAATGGTCTAGGAGTACTCATTTGGTTTTGAAGTTTGAAGCTACTCTTTTTATATTTTCTTAGTTGGCACCCATTACAAATTTTATCTTTAACAAATTTAATTTTAATTATTCCTCTTACAAGTTCTTTAGTTCCAATTTATAAGATTAATTTCATATTAGCATGTCCTAGTCTCCTATATTAAACCCATGCATCATCATTCAAAATCGAAAGGTAAGTTTCATCACAAAAATCATCAAGATCAATAGTATAAACATCATTACTTTTTAAAGCAATCGTAGATTTTTTCTTATTTAGTATTTCCATAATGCAAGAATGAGATTCAAATTTAACATTATATCCCTTATTACAAAGTTGACTAATGCTTATTAAGTTATATTTTAAACTATCTACTAAATATATCTTCAATCAAGAGATTCGATTTGTTATCAATATTTCTAATGCCAATGATTTTTCTTTTATTATTGTCTCTAAAGGTAACATATTCTCTATCTCGACTAGTGAGCTTTGAAAAGTTTATAAGATCTACAATCATATACTTTGAACACCCACTATCAAGATTTTATCTTTTGCTTCTAACTCTTGTTTGTAGATATATCTACAAGAAAGATAGGCTTATTTTAGATACCCATTTAACTTTAGATCATTCATGGTTAGATTTATCTTTCTTACTTTTTTGCTTTAAATTATTTATGGTTCATTTAGGAATCTAAACTAATTTATAATGACTATATTTCTTAAGAGAGCATGTATAAGCAAAGTGACCAAACTTTCCATAAAAGTTACATTTAATATTAGGAGGAATATGTAGTATGGATCCTTTTACACATTTTATTGACTTTCGATGTGTGTTACTACTCATGAAGCTAATTTTTTCTTTTCTTGATGTATAACCTTAGTTAGCAAGAATCATATTTAGTAACTTATTTTTAGTTTTAAAATTTTCTAATGTTTGTCGTAGTACCATATTTTTCTTTTTAAGTGATTCTAACACTTTATATTTAGTGTAAGATACTGACATATAGTTGTCATACTTATTTTTCGATGCATCAAATTCATTAGTAAGAGAGACATTATCCCTTTTTTGTAAATTATATTTTTTACTAATCTTTTTAAATTCATCATATAAATCATGAAATGCTTTAAGTAATTCATCATATGATAAAGATATTTTGAGAGTCTCAAATATCTCATCATTGAAGCCTATTAAGACATAGTTTGCTATTTCTTCTTCGTTGATTTATTCTTCGACTTCTAACTCACTTAATTCATCCCATATTGCTTTGAGTGCTTTCTTATTCTTTTGAGTTGATGACTTTTTTTTTTTATAGTCATTTTTGAAGTATCATAGATTTTTACAATCATAGCATATGGTTGCATTTTTCTTGGGCTTTCACTCGAGTAGTTTTATTTTTGAGCTTTCACTCGAGTAGTTTTCTTCATTGATTTATTTTTGAGCTTTCACTCGAGTAGTTTTATTTAGATTTAAGGGTAATTTCTTTCTTTTCTTTGGAAGGTTTTCCTCTGCTTCATAATGTGCTTTACAAGTTATTTCATATGTTATTAAAGATCTTATGAGTTCTTCAAGGGAAAAGTTATTCAAGTTTTTAGCTTCTTAGATTGTTGTTACCTTTGGATCCTAGCTTTTAAGAAGAGACCTTAAAATCTTACTCACCAATTCAAGATTAGTATAATTTTTACTAAGAGCTTTTAAACTATTGACAATATCCATATATCCATAGAACGGGTATATATCTCACCAATGATTCACTTGGCTTCATTTAAATAATTCATAACTATGAATCAAAATATTAATTTTAAATTCTTTTACTTTATTTGTACTTTTAATAGTAACTTGAAGTATATGTCAAATATCATATGTGGTGTCACGAGTAGAAACTCGACTGAACTCATATTTGTCTAAAATATAAAATAAAATATTCCTGGCTTTTGCATTTAAAGAAAACATTCTCTTTTCAAAATCATTCAATTCTTCT
This sequence comes from Musa acuminata subsp. malaccensis, assembly GCF_000313855.2. Classification (NCBI taxonomy): domain Eukaryota; kingdom Viridiplantae; phylum Streptophyta; class Magnoliopsida; order Zingiberales; family Musaceae; genus Musa; species Musa acuminata. Next base: position 205,086 of record NW_008991503.1, read on the forward strand.
ATCTATTTGGAAGACTTTTAAAAACCAAACTTGATAACATTCCATATATCAAAATCCATGTAAATTAAAAAAGTCATCATTCATATTTTTCAATAAGTGTAAACTGTCCTATTGAACATAGAAGGACGTATGATAGAGTGTCCCTCTTGATTGCTTGAAACATCCAGATCGGAAACATAATTTTAAAGTTTGATCAATAAATCCATAACGGAAACACGATTAACCAAAAATGCGAGTAAGGGTTGCAAGTAAGTAAATGAGTAAGTAATAAGAAATCAAAAAGTAAGAGAAGGAATACAAATCGATTTATAGTAGTTCGATCTTTCTGACCTACTTACTCTTCCATCGAGGCTATCGACTTTCATTATTGATCTTTTTTTAAATGAATGAAGATTAACTACCCTTGTTATGATTTTTCTCCTTTTAACAAGCTTAGGAGAGAACCTCCACACTTACTCTTTTACAAGATCTCTCACCTCCTGTAACTTGGAAGTATCTCTAAACTCAAGGAGGAAGAGACTCAAGGAATACTTAAAGAGAGAGTTTATATCACTATTGTACTAAGGAATAGGTGCTCCATCAACCAATTATGAGTGAGGTATTTATAGCCCCAAAAGGCATTAAGAATGAAGCCAAAAATTAAAATCCTTGAAATTTTAGTATATTGGCGATAATACGATCGACACTTGGTGGTACCACCATCATAGTGGGGTTACAAATCATGGTTCTAACAGTACTACCACTAATCTAGGTGGTACTACCATCACCTTATGTGGTACTACTGCTGGTATGAGCGGTAGTATTGTTGGAAATATTGAAAAAACATAAATAATACTTTTCGACCAACTTCAGGCAGTGCTACCACCTAGGCTTAGTGGTACCACTGGCCAAGCCTAGATTAGGCCACTAATTTAGCCTTCTAACGGATCTAATTCGACCTTAGTTCAAGCCCAATAGGTTCCTTATCAAGTTGACATGGTTTTAGCTTAATACCAATTTAATTTGATCTAGAAAGGCCTCGATTAAGACTTTAACAATCCAACAATATATCCGACACAATTACGAAGCTTTTAGCATATTGTACGCTATTCTAACATGTTGTTTGATCTTTTGGCATTTCATCTACAACTTTAGTATATCATCATTTCATTCGATATATTGCTCGATCTATTGGTATATCGATTTTCTCATGGCATTCGATTTTTTGGTACAATACTTGATTCTTCTAGTACAATGCTAAACTTATAGCACAAAGTCTAATCTTTAACACATCGACCAATCCTCCAACTCGATGTCCAATTACCGACATTATACTTTTCCCAGCACAATGTCCGATTCTTCTATTTTGACAAATTTGCCTTTGATGGTATGAGCCATGATTGAAGTATTTCCCATGTCACTTATCTCAAAAATATATTGTACATAAACTTATCAATTGATTTACTATCAAAATATGGGATTCAACACTTGGAGGCTAAGCAAATATCCGAACTAGCAAAGGAGGCCCCCATCAAAATCGGGGCATAAAGCGGAAGCATAAACATGATGGCGGTGCCACTAGATAATTTCTAAGTGATTCTTGGAATGAAGTTTATGCACATAAAGTTGGTGTCAATGTTATTTCCTAAACTCCTTATGCCTAATGGGAGGTGATGACTCCCGTGTGGTTCATTTTCTTAAGGAGGATATAAGGACCCACAATAAATATTTACGTTACAATTGAAGAAGGAGGTGTAAAAAGATGAATTAACTTTTGTGGCTATAGTAAAAGTAGAGCCACTTGATGTGGAGACTACTCATGAACCTACTATGGTGAGGGATGTTTTGAAAGAGTTCAATGACATTATGCCACCTAAGTTGTCAAACACTTTACCACTATATAGAGGTGTAGATTATCGTATCGATCTAGAGCTGAGAGTAAAGCCTCTAACGAGACCATCATACCACATGGCCCCTCTATAGTTGGTGGAACTCAAGAAATAGTTAGATGAACTACTAAGTGATGGTCTCATCCATAGTTCTAAAGCACCATTCGTAGCTCCAATCCTCTCCCAAAAGAAACAAGATGGGAACCTCTGATTATGTGGCTATCAGGCCCTAAGTAAGGTGATGGTGAAGAATAAGTATCCTATCCCACTCAACATGGACTTGTTTGACCAATTGGGCAAAAAAAAAAATTTCTCCAAACTCGACCTTCGATTAGGTTACTAGCAAGTGTGTATTGTTGAAGGCAATGAAGTGAAGACTATTTATGTGACTAATTATGGAGCATTTGAGTTCTTAGTGATGCCTTTCAATTTAGTCAATGCTTTGACCATATTTTGCACTCTCATGAATCAACTATTCAAGAAGTATCTAGACAAATTTATGGTTTACTTGGATGATGTTGTCATTTACAACCAAATGCTCAAGGAGCATGTCGAGCACTTTCAAACAATTTTCAAGATTTTTAAGGAGAATACTTTATTCATGAAAAGGGAGAAGTGCTACTTTGATCAAATGGAAATTTCACTCTTAAGGCATCGAATTAGCGAAGGTTCCATTCGGATGGACAAATTAAAGGTACAAGCTATGGGAAAATGATAAACTCCAAAGGTATTAGAGCTAAGATTCTTCTTTGGTTTCATAAACTATTATTAGCACTTCATAGCTAGATACTTGAAACATGCAACTCCACTAACAAAGTTACTGAAGAAGAAGTAGCCTTGGTGATGGTCAAACAAATGTGAAGTGGCATTCTAAGACCTAAAGACTATTGTGTTGGAAGAACTGATACTCAAATTACTAGACTATGGAAAGTATTTCAAAGTCCATAGAGATATTTCAAACTTTACAATTAGGGGAGTGCTTATATAGGAGAGTTACCTAGTGGCTTATGAGAGCTACAAGTTCAATAATACCAAACAATAATATTCAGTGCATGAGAAGGAGATGATAATGGTAATCCACTATCTATGAGTTTGGTGGCACTACGTTCTCAGGATGTGACTTATGCTAAGGATGGACAATATCGCATTGAGTTACTTCCAAACTCAAAAGAAACTCTCTCCAAAGCAAGTACGATAGTAGGATTTCTTGGTTGAATTTGATATATCAATGGACTACAAGCCCAAAAGGGTAAATGTCATAGTTGATGCATTGAAGAGGAAAGTGAGCTAGTGAATGTTATAATTGGAAGGTGGAGGTCAAGCAAGTCAGCTGCACTCCAACTTCCTTTCCAAGATCAGGGATGGATTATACAGCGATTCATAGGTAGCCTTGATGCAACTGATCAAAGATGGCAATGCACGATGATTTTGGGTCCAGGAGGAACTCATTTATACCAAAGGGAATAAAGTTTATATTTCTCGAACGGACAATTTGAGGTGTGAAATCTTGAGTGTAGCTCTGCTAATTACAAGTGCCCTACAAGCCAGTCATGTTAGTGATGACACGTGTGACATGTTGTACAATATTTTTGGTTATTACCTAGGGAGATCGTATATCCCTGAAAATTTTTAGATATGTATGAGAGGATGAAGGAGGTCCGATATCCTCCTTTATAGTGATGATCCACATGGTAATTGCTGTTGAATCCCAAATTTTGATGATGAAATTAATTAATGAGTTTATGATCTAATGAGCACTTGAGAAAAGTGATGAAAGAGAAACTTTAATCATGAACTTGAATAATTGAAGCAGAATCAAATCTTGGGCTGGAGAGCATCATGTTAGAGATTGGATGTCGAGCCGAAGAATTGGTCGATATACTGGAGGATAGACTTTGTGCCATGAGTTCGAGCATCAAACAAGAATAATCGAGCATTATGCCAAGAAGATCGGATGTTGTAGGAATCAACATGCCGATGGATCAGGCAATGCACCGAAGGAGAGGACAATGCGCCAAAGGTTCAGCCAAAGTGCCAAATGAACAAATGACATGCTAGATAACGTAGGCTTCATAATTGTAATTGTTAAGCCTAGGTCAAAGTAGTTTAGAGACTAATTAGGTTGGTTTTGAGTGTAACCGTGCCAAAATAATTAGGAGCCTATTGGACTTGAATCATGGCTGAATTAGACCTATTGGAAGGCTAATTTAGTGACCTGAAGTTGAGCTAGGTGGTGGCACTGCTATGTCGGGCGGTGGAATCGCTTGTGAGCCGTAAAGTATAAAATGTACTTTTTTGAAAAACCTGACAATAGTACTGCTATGGTCAGTAGTGGTATCACCTAGTGTCAAGCGGTGGTACCACCTAGATTAGTGGTGGTACCACTAGATTAGTGGTGGTACCACTAGGACACAATCTCCAAGACTATGTCAAGTGATAGTATCGCCTAGTGCAAGTGGTGGTATCACTAGTACCCAAAAATCCAAAGATTTAAATTTTTGACTCTATTTTTGAAACTATTTGGGACCTATAAATACCCTACTCATTTTTACTTGGGAAAGCAAAAAAAAATATGAAAAATAAAAAAAATTCTTGAGGATAAAAGTGTTGTAAACTTTAAAGTGTTGTGTATCTTCCTCCTTGGGTTTAGAAGTCTTTCTGAGAGAGGAGTGAGGTCCAGCTGTAAAAGAGAGATGTAAAGGTTCTCTTGAGCCTATGAAAAGGAGAAAGGGCTGTAATGGGAGTAGTTGATATTCACCTATTAGAAAGAAGATCGGTAGTGAAAGCTGATGGCCTCGAGAGAAGAGGAATTGAGAGTGGATGTAGGTCGGGACAATCGAACCACTATAAATTAGTTTATCTTTCCTTTAATGCTTTTCATTCTTATTACTAACTAATTTACTTGCTCACAACTCTTACATTTTAAGTTAAATGCATTTCCGATATGGGTTTCATTGAACGAAAGTTTTCGAATCGAATTTTTTCGAAAGCACTAATTCATTCCCCCCTAGTGCCTTTATGATCCTAATGATTGGTATTATAGTCTGGTTCTCTTATTTGGTTTAACACCCAAGAGAGATTAATTAACTTTTTCTGGTAATCAAGAGGGTCACTGTATCACTCATCCTCTTATATTTAATGGGACGGATTATACATATTAAAAAATATAAATGCAGATTTTCTTGCTTCTTATAGATTTTGATCTATAGAATATTGTTGAGTTTGATTTTAAAAAACTCTCTAAACCAATGAATGAATGGAATGATTTAAAATTTTTTTTTCTTAAATGCTAAAGCTTTGAACGTTTTATTTTGTACTTCAGACAAAAATGAGTTTAATCATGTTTCTACTTGTAAAATTGCACATGATATTTGGTACACACTTGAAGTTATTCATGAAGGCATAAATAAAGTAAAATAATATAAGATTAATCTTTTGGTATATAGTTTTGATTTATTTAGAATGAAGCCAAGTGAAGCCATTGGTGATATATACACTCATTTTACGGATATTGTTAATGGTTTGAAAACTCTTGGCAAATGTTTTACTAATCTTGAACTTGTTAATAAAATTCTAAGATCCCTTCTAAAAAGTTGAGATCCAAAGATAACTACAATTCAAGAAATAAAAAACTTGAATAACTTTCCTCTTGAAGAACTTATATGATCATTAATGACTTATGAAATAATTTGCAAGACATATGATGAACATGAGGACAACTTTCTAAAGAACAGAAAGGATATTGCACTTAGAACCAAAGAAGACTATTCGAGCGAAAGTTCAAGTGATGATGATGACATAGAACTTTTGACAAGAAAATTTAAAAAGTTCATGAAAAAGACTAATTCTACAAAACGAGAATCTAAAAATGAACTTAAAAATGACACAAACATTTGTCATGAATATAAGAAGCCGGAGCACTTTAAAAATGACTGTCCATAATTAAAAAAAGAAGATGTTAGCATAAAAGAAGAAGAAAGTACTTAAGATGAATTGGGACGAATCAAGTATATCGGAAGACGAAAAGCAAACCAATAAAGACGAATTGGTTAACTACGCATTTATGGCTTTCGACAACGAGGTATGTGATTGACCTAAAATTTCGTTACCTTATGATGAATTACTTGATGTATTTCATGATTTATATAATAAATTTAAATTAGTTGATAAGAAATATAAATTATTAAAAAAGGATGATGTTTCTCTCTCTAGTAAATTTGATAAATTAAAAAATAAATATGATAATTTCATGTTAACTTCCTGCACCAAATGTGAAGAGTTAGATTCATATAAAAAAGAAAATATGTTATTATAACAAACATTAAAAAATTTAAAATTAGAAATAAATTATTAAATATATTTCCTACTAATAAAGATCATGTACGTAGAAAGGAAGTAATTGACTTTGTGAGTAGTAACACTCAACAAAAGCTAATTATATTTGTTAAATGACCCACATTATATGTTTCCCCTAAAGTTAAATATAATTTTTGTGGTAGATGTGGTCATTATGCTTATAAATATTCAATAAAAAAATATACCTTGCATAAATTAGTTTAGGTTCCTAAAGGAACCATAAATGACTTAATGCTAATAGTCAAGATAGATATATCTAATCATGAGGGATTCAAAGTTAAATGGGTAATTAAAGCAAATCCCACTTTCTTATAGATATGTCTATAATTGAAAGTTAAAAACAAAAGGTAATATTTTGATAATGGATGCTCAAGGCATATGACCAAAGATCTAACACACTTCACAAAGCTTACTAGTCGAAACAATAATAATAAATAAAATATCATTGGAATTAGAATTATTGGTAATAAATCAAATCTTTTGATTGAAGATGTTTTATTAGTTAATGGTTATACTATTCATCTTGATTGTCACGATGAAACTTATATTTTAAACAATTATATATGGCTGTGGCATAAAAGACTAGAGCATGTTAGTATGAAATTAATTACATAAATTGAAACTAAAAGAGGAATGCATTTTTGTTGAAAATTTCTCTATCTCTAAAGCTTATCGAGTTTTCAATAAGAGATTGATGAATCTATTTATTTTTTTTTCTTATGAATCTCTTGAACTAAGAAAATAATTTTGATAATGAGTTTAAATTTTATAATTTAATTTTTTCTCTCCAAAGCAACTTGGATATATCTACTTTAAAAGAATCCTTACCCAAGGAATGGAAGTATATAGATACCCATTCTAAGGAGTTATTCATTTGAGATACATCAAAAGGTGTTTAAACTCACTCTTCATTAAAAAATATTTATTCAAATGCATGAGTCAAGAACTTTTACTTTCTATTCTTGTATGATTCTCTTGTTTTATTAAAGAGAATATTTATCTATACAAATCATGATATTTCACTTGATACTTGAGATTTATTATTTGTTCTCCTATATATATTTTTTTGCTATTTACTAATGAGGAGATTTATCTAAATGAATCATAATTTTTTTTTGATTTTTTAGAATTCATGACTTAAGATTTCTTTCAAATATCGTCTGGAGACTACGGTGTAGTGACTTAATACATCTGTAGTCTATGAGTCGAGTGAATTATTATGGAGATAATAATTCACGGAGCTAGAAGGAGTTTTGACAAGTATGACTCATGATCAGCTCGATATTAGGCATAGTGGGTCACACATATATGGTAGGCATTGCAACGAGTAGATGTTCAGATATGAGATATCCGTTGGAACCCCTATTTTCTTGGATATCCAATAAGCTCCTGAATTATTGGATCCTATAGATGAGATTCAATAAGAGCTAATAAGAGATTATTAGGTAGAGACCCACTAATCTAAGAGGCTTGGGTGGTTGGATGGAGATCTAGTACCCATTATGGTAGGATCCATTAGAGTTAAGTTGATAAGGGGTTTTAATAAATAGGAGGGAACCAAAGACCCATAGGCTAACATTTCTTTTTGGTTGCCTCCTCCTATTCTCCTCTCTCCCTATCCTTCTCATACTATAGCCCCTATTTGGGCTGTGTGAATAGTAAGAAGGGGCAACCCTTTCTTAATTGCGTGGTTTATAAGAGTAAGAGTTTTAAGCAGCAATTTGAGGAGTATCTTCGTAGCCCTTACCTTATGGATCACCACTAGAGAGGAGGACAGTTGACCTACTTCATCCTCTCCCATAGATTTGTAGGTTTTTAGAGATATACGATTTCCCTAGGTAATTCTCTTATGTGTAGTTTTTCGGTTTCGCGAGTTTTTTTTGCACCAACCTTTGCACGATGATGAAACCTTCTTTTCTGTAGGAATTCTAGGATTTTATTTCTTTGTTTATTTCATTATGCATATGATGTTGTCCTAAATTTCTCAACACTACGAATGTACTAGGCTACTATATTATAGTCCCCAAATGATGTAGGAGAATTCAATCCATTGGACCAATTTATCCTCAATTATCATATATCTATAGTCTCTCATCCATATAATATCTTAGAGACCATATACTGGGCATGGTACTCTTAAGTCTATATGGTTTTCACTCGAGTCTCGCTTTAATCGGATTCTCCTAGAGAACTCTTTCTCTCTCAATCCGAATGACCATAACTAGGGATTTGTCTGAGCAAGAACACATAGGATATTCTTTTCATAACATCGAGAGTAGACGATTATCTATTGATACTCAATAGCTCTCGTAAGGTTGGCTACCACTCCCAATGACCGATCGTATTAGATTTGAAACTTCCAAACCTATAAATCTGGTATCAAAGAGTGGAGTACTTATACAAGACATCCTTGGTGTCTCAAGTCTAAGGACTAGATATACTACTAAGACGATGGTCACGATACGTCGATCAATAATGACACTTGGTTGGGTCTGGAGTTCTCCTTGGGTAGTCATATTTGGTGGGTGGCTTTAGGTTGTCTCCAAGCACCTATTTATAATTTTCGTATAGCCGTCGATTTATGGGTGATATGCCATACTCCTTTTCAATTTAGTACCCTGCATATAGAATAACTTTGTCCAAAATATGCTCATGAAGATGCAAGTAGAATTTGTCACAAGCACAATGCATCCCTTATAGTGTAATTCTTTTGAGTCCCAATTGTAATGAGCCACGGAGCTGGGTGCTTCCTCCAATTTTTTATGATCTTACTGGTCTCCAAATCTTCCTTCCATTCCATCTTAATATCCTCAAGAAAGTCGCTGGTTGAAAGTGAAACAGTCGAAAATTCAGCTTGCTCGGGTAGTTGCGAAAGCACATCTGCAACAACATTCTCTTTCCCCTTTTTGTAAGTTATTTCATAATCAAATCCAAGAAGTTTTATTACCTATTTTTGCTACTCAGGGGATACTATCTTTTGCTCCAAAAAGTACTTGATGTTGAATCTTGGATTTTGATGATGAAGTCAATTGTCATATGTTATTTAATCCATATGTTGAGATAAGTGTGTAGGATTAACTACGATGGAAGTAAGACATGCAGCAGGAGTTACGCCGGAGTCAAGACCATGATCATGTTGGGGGTTCGAGAGTTTGACAGAAGTCTAGACGGTTGTTAGAGGTTATGCGAGAACAAATCCGAGAAGTCCAGGAGCTTGCCAAAGAAGCTCGTTAGAACTTGCCAAGTGGATCATCACAAGTCCAGGAGTTTGCCGCAAGTCCACTGGAGCATCACCAAGGGTTCGTTAGATGTTCATCGGAAGTTCGCCGGAATAAGCGATTGACGCACCAGATCAAGTTGTAGTATTAATGTCTTAAATATCGTAATTAGCATGTAGATTTATTTAGGAATGGGAGGTGATCTCATTAACTTAATCTAGAGGCAATTGGGCCCTTTACAGACCTAAATTGAGCCGAATGGATTAGCCCATTCGGACCTAGAATTCCTGGCCGGCGGTGGCACCGCCCAGGAGCTCAATCTCCTAGGAATGCTGGGTGGTGGTACCGCCCCTGTCAGGCGGTGGTACCACCTGAGCTCGGTCTCCAAGCAATGCCAAGCAGTAGTACTACCTAGTTATGGCGGTAGTACCGCCATGACCTCGAAAATCCGGGAGATGACATTTTTGAGCTCTAAATTCGAACCAATTGGGGCCTATATAAACCCCACCCTTTACTATATGAAAGGGCACCGAAATCTTGATCTTATTCTAAGAATTTGAGAACTCAAAAGTATTGTAAAAGGCCAAAAGTTCTTCTCCCTCTTTTCATCTAAGTTTTGATCATTCAAGAGAGGAGTGAAAATCTGTAAGGGTTGTCTCCTAAGCCCATCAAAAGGAGTAAAGCTGTAAAAGGGTGATTGGCCTTCGCCTATTGAAGGAAAGTCTCTAATGGATGTCGGTGACCTCACCGGAGGAGGAAGCCAAAAGTGGATGTAGGTCAAGATTGACCGATCCACTCTAAATCTCGATTTGCATTTACATTCTGCTCTCTATCTTAACTGCAAACTGCCTCCATTGCTTTTCTTCAACTGTACTTCACTTAATCTTAAGTTGAAGAACTTTCCGAAATGATTTTTCATCATAAAGTGTTTTTATCATACAAACATCGTTTTAAATCGTCGAAAGTTTTCTGCTACAATAATTCAACCCCCCCCCCCTCTTAGTACTCTTGATCCTAACAATTGGTATCAGAGTGGGGTTAACTCTCAATCAGATTAAAACCCAAGAGAGATGGCATACGTCGGAAACCAAGATGGTCACTCTATTACACGTCCGCCCATGTTCAATGGGACAGACTACACCTATTGGAAGACCCGATGAGGATCTTCCGTATTTCCATGGATTTTGAACTTTGAAATATTGTTGAAAATGGATTTTCAAAGTCTTCTCTTCCAATGATCAATTGGAATGAATTGGAGAAGAAGACTTTCGCTCTTAATGCAAAGGCTATGAATGCCTTATTTTGCGCACTTGATAAAAACGAGTTCAATCGTGTTTCAGTTTGTGAAACTGCATTTGATATTTGGCATACACTCGAAGTGACTCACGAAGGCACGAGCAGAGTGAAAGAGTCAAAAATTAATCTTTTAATATTTTCTTTTGAACTTTTTCGAATGAAATCGAGCGAGACCATATGCAACATGTGTTGGGAAATCTTGGGGCGACATCATATGCGCAGCGGAAGAACAAGAAAACAAAATCCCCGATTCCCAAAAAGATGTTCGTCGTCGTGCGAAGATTGGTGCGCAAAATTTGCGAAACTCAAAACTACGTATAGAATAGATTGTGTTACCTAGGGAGATTGTATATTCCTGTTTCCTTACAGATCCTTAGGAGAGGGTGAAGGAGGTCAAGCGTCCTCCTCTCTAGCGGTGATCCACACAGCAGGGTTGCGACGACACTCCTCAAAACTCCAGGCCTGCTCTGAGGTGGAGAGGGAGAGGAGAATAGGAAAGGCAAGCAAAAGATCTAGCCTATGA
>NW_008991503.1:227778-253273 GCF_000313855.2 Musa acuminata subsp. malaccensis
AGTCCAACTCTCCAGCTGCTTTGATCATACCTCTGCATGATCAAGTCCCTCCCATGGAACTCACTGGTACTTGCATTCGAACTTTTCCCTTGGTGGAACCCAGCCCCCATATGCTGATGACCAAGGTTTTCATCCGATGTAAAATTCGATGCACGCACGGAAGACCCGCCTCTGCGGTACCATGGCCTTCACTCCTTGAATCCATAGCCCTTCTTGCTGTCGTGTTGTTCACCGAAGTGGAGCTCCCAGTAGCTCCCGATCATACCTCCATATGATATAGTCCCTCGTGGGACTCAGTCGTGTGTATCGCATTGCCACGAACTGTTCCACCACGATCCGTTGCACCATGTCACCTCCTGGTGACATCTCCATTGCATTCTGATCCTTGTGGAATAAACTCGAATTGTGAACCCTCCATGTGTGGCCTCTGCCAATATATCGCAGGGTCTCCTCCACCTTCGATTTTGTTCGCTCCTTTGGCAATCGACCTTCATCCACCCACTCTTGGGTCACACCTAGATGAAGCACCGCTCTAGGACAGTCCGTCGCCTAGTAGCTCCCGAAGTCCACCGACTTCACTGTAATTTGTGCACTATTGTCTGGATCCTGGGCCTCTGCCCCTACCAGCACAATCTCCGTTGCGCACTGCTTCCTTCATGGCAACTTGAATGGCAACACTGTGGTATATTCTTCAAGAGTACCCACCTCTGAGTCCTCTTGCCCCGTGCTAAGGCCTTCTGAACCCAATTTCTCCTCCGCAAATTGAGTCGCCTTAGTTCCTCAATCAAATGCTTCTCTGAGATAAGGTGCATGTGCCTAGAAGCTCCCTTCGTCTTTGGCACCATGCAAGATGAGTTCGCTCCGTCAGAATGAAGGACCCATGGAACAACATGATCCTACTCTTGCCTCTGCAAGAGTTCATGTCCTTGACCTCTAAGGAAAGCACTGTGCCTCTGCTCCATGTTCCAACTTCTATGCTGGCTCCCTTCATGCGGCTTGGGTACTTCGCCAAGTTACACCCAAGTTGCTCCGCTCCTCGTTTTTGCATTGAGTCGATGGTGGCCCTCGCGCTCACCATTCCATGGGTCAGCCCTTCCTTGAGTCCGATCTCCACATCGACTCCAAGTGTGCCTTCATTTAAGTTGCTTTGGGTTGCTCCCCCACTTGATCTCGCAATGCATCCACCAATGCATTCTCTCAAGCGAGATCATGCGACGACTCCTCGCCGCTTGCTCAGTCCATCGAGCTTCGTGGAGTTGTTGTTTGTTGAGATACTCCTCCTCAACATGTGAGGTCCATCCCACATGATTCTCCCTCTGGAGAGCCGGGACTTATCCCTCCTGGATAACTATCCCATTGGAGCAACATCTCTCTTCGTTTCGGAGACCACCATCCCCTTGGACTACTCCGATCTGCTGAACAAACTGTGCATTGTTCTGCCTCCTGCAAACACACTTGCTAGATTGCGACTCCCCATCAATACATCCCCCGCTGCGCCACTTAAGGCCTAGCAACATGCTGAACTCGTTGCACACTGCAGCCTCCTACGGACGTATCCTTCAAATGCCGAAGAGAAAGTTCCAATGCTCCATGGCGCCGAGTTTCGGTCGCCTTGGGATGGCTGCGAACATTCCGTCGTCCGCATACAAGCCCATGCATGAGTATCGAATTCTTTGAGTTAGCAATTCCTCTCACCTCTGTGAGCTTTGCACAACTCTTTCGATCGCTGAGCAACTCATTCCACCTTGCATGGTCTCATTCTTTACCAAGCGCCTCGCTTGCCTTGAGCACCATCAAGTATGGTTGTCAACGTTAAGCCGTAGCTCAAACTCAGCCATCCCAATCTTTGTGCGCTCCACATTCATCCAAGCTTGCCTGTTCTCGTGGTGCCTCTTGCGTGAAGGGTTGGCCATTCCTCTGAATGCCAATCTCAGAAGCTCGCTCCTCTGAGCGACTCCTTTTCCCTACATCTCCATGCCCGTTTTTCCCCCAAACGGTTGCGCGTGTGCTGACTGCCCTCAACGCAGCCCCGCTAGGTCCCCCACGTTTGCATGCTAAGTGTTTCTATGAGTGCTTGTCCCGCTCTGATACCATCTGTCACAGACTTAGCTGGTTTTGCCTAACTCGTGCGGCACCCTTGCGTGTCCGTCCGCAAAGGTCAGCCTTCAAAATCTGTCACGGACTTAATTCTGAGCATGGCCTCATGATCATCAAGATGGAGGAGGAAGAAATATGTAATTATTTTTTAGTCCTACAGCAACAGTTTCACTCGCGGGCGCTTACGATCATACTTCAAAATCCATCCATCAGTGACCTTAACATCAAACCTGCTACAATTCTCGATAAGTAAGGCCATCCGGATAGTAACCTTACTATTTAGGAAGTTGTTAGTACTGCCCGTGTTAATAAGAACAGTGATCGATTGTTGTTTGAGAAGGCCTCCAACTTTCATCATTTGCGGGTTTAAGTAGTCGGCTAGTGCATGTACCGTAACTTCAGTTGGTTGTGGCTCTTCTTTTGTATCTTCTTTTTCATATTTAAGGCTCTCTTTTGGATGTTCAATAACCTCTTCTTCTATTGGTTCAATAATAAGAAGTCTCCCTTTACTACAGCGATGCTCATGACTCCACGGTTCGTCGCAATGCCAATATAACCCCTTCGCATATCGCTCCCGAAGCTCTTCTCTTGTCAACCTCTTTGGTGCAAGGACTCAGTTGATAGTATGAGGGGCTGAGAGCTTCAGTATTACTAGTCAAGGAGCGACCCTAGTCCTCCAAGCTTCATGGTTCAATCGCTCCTCTTGATGTCGTGCAAAAGAGATGGCTGCCATAAGCTTGTACGGTTGTCACGCTTTAACTTCTCCCTAGATCTCCGACTTCAAGCCCTCAATAAAGGTCCCCAATAGCTATTTTTGAGACCAATCACGAGTTTAATTAGATAACCTTTCAAATCTAGTTTGACACTCATGAATGGTGGAGGTTTGTCGGATCTTTGCTAGTTGTCCGTCAATGTTCTCATAATCGATTGGTCCGAAGCGGATCATCAGTCCTTCTTTGGATTGTCACCATGAAAGGATTCCATGAGTGTGTTCAAACTAGTCAAACCATTATATGGCATCCCCTTCAAGATGTATAACCGTAATTTTCACCATAAATGCATCCATAGTTTTGTGGTACCGAAAATATCACTCCGCGCTCAAGATCCAACCAATCGGGTCTCCTTCTTCCCATCTAGGAAAGTCCACCCTCATGCGTGGATAGTTGGGGTCGGTCATAGAGCCTCCCCTCCCTTGGAAGTCATCTCTTTGGGCTTGGTATGATTGGGTAAAGTTTTCTCCTTGATGTGATTTCTTCGGGCTTAGTGGTGGTTGGCCCGATCTGAGTTTGGTAAAGAGCATCCGAATCTTATCCTCCATTCGCACCTCGAAGGCTTCGAATTTAGCATTGATTGCCTCCTTAGATACCATAGTATATGCCTCCAAATATGTGATGTTAAGATCTATCTTTTTTTGTCAGGTTCAAGGCATGTATAGGTTGAGAGAAGTGATGGTCAAAAGGGTTGGTGGATTAGTGGATGTAGGCTGCGGTTTAGGCTTGTTTTGTGACTGTTTTGGGTGCAGTTTGAGGGTGTGGTTTAGTAAAATTTTAGGGCTATGGATGAAAGTTTTAGATATGTGGTAGATGGCAGCAAAGGTTTGATAAAAATCAATGGAAGTTGCTATAGGTATGTGTTGTCTTGTAAAAGCAGAATTGTCATCGAAGAAACAGCGGTTTCTCGATGAAATTTCTACCAAAAACTTGAGAAATTTAAGGAGGGAATTGATAGAAAAACCTCAGTTTATATGACAGCAAGGATGTCCAATTTAATCAAAAAAATTTTGGTAGTATAACAGCAAGGAAATTGGTGCAAATTGTAATAGCATAATTCTCATTGAAAATTTTCAACGGTTTACGATAAAAATTTACAGCAATAAAAAATCATTTTTAGAGATCAATTTCTCAATAGATCAATTATAGATGAAAGCCAAGATGATCTATAAAGTATATAAGAAATTTCATTAAAAAAAAATTACAAATAGATGGGTTAAGGCAACAATTTTCAGCTAAAATTTTCTGCATCATAGATTTTCAAGTATAGCATATTGGACATAAAAGATCAGTGGCTTATATTAAAAAATTTTCGATGGAACTAAAGGAAAATCCACTGTTAGGAAGTGTCAAAGCTATCATAAAAAATTCACAGAGATTTGGATAGAAAAAACATAGTAGCAAGATCAAATAAACTGTGCTATGCGGTTGAAATTTTACAGTACAGATTTTCAAGTATAGCAGATTAGACATAAAAGATCAATGGTTTATATTAAGAATTTTTTGACAAAACCAAAGAGAGGAAGTGTCAAATCTGTCAGAAAAATTTGGTAGAGGTTTGGATAGAAAAATCATAGTAGCAAGATCAATCAATCTATGCTATGCAGTTGGAATTTTATAGTGTAGATTTTCAAGTATAGTAATTTAGACGTAAAAGATTAATAATTTATATTGAGAATTTTTTGACAAAACTATAAAGAAATATGCTATTAGGAAGTGTCAAAGCTGTCATAAAAATTTCGTAGAGATTTGGATAGAAAAAATATAGTAGCAAGATCAAACAGACTGTGTTATGCGGTTGGAATTCTACAATGTATCTTTCGTCGTAGAGATGAAAACTCTGTGATGAAAAGTTTATGCAGCAATATATGAACAATTAGTTTTTTTTTGAATTTTTAAATAAAGATAACTAAATTGCAGCAGCAGTAAGGTAAGAAACCAAAACCTGTTACAATTTATGGGGAGATCAAAGGATGATCTACGGTGATCGAGATGATGGCGGAATTTGGCGACGATCGTTTAAGCAATTATGGGAATTGCTTTGGGCGGTTGTGGAGGGCTGATGGACGGCTGTGGAAGGGTAGCGAGACACCAAGAACGCTGCTCTGATATCAAGTGTTAGAACCCTTGCAGATTCTAAACTTGGGGTTGATCTCTTTAGGGGATCGGCCTCCTTGGAACTCTATAGGAGTTCCTCCCTTCAAGTTGCTGCTCAAAGGCCGCAGAAAAGATTCATCTATTACTTATGAAAAGAGGAGGAATATATAATTATTTATAGGGCTTCTAAACCCTAACTTCTAATATGACTCCTATTCAAGACTTCTATTCCTTTACAACTCCTAATTCTTCTATAAGAAACAACCTCTTAACCCTAGCCGGCTTCTTCACCTTTTTAATAGGGGTCAGCTTAGGTAGGTTTTACATGAATGTCCCTCTCAATTAAGACTCTCCTAGCTAGAGTTCTAACACCTCCTTAGAAGGTGCTTCGATTTCTAATGAGACTTAGGATCATTCGCTTGAGTAATTGCCCCTTTATTGTCATAATATAAAGGAATTGGCTCCTCGCTATTCGACTCGACTCCCAAATCTGTGACAAACTTCTTCATCCAGACTCCCTCCTTTATAGCTTCTATTGTAGTAATGTAATCTACCTCTTTGGTCAAGTAAGTAAAAGTATCTTGCTTGGAGCTCTTCCAGCATATTGCTCATCTATTTAGGGTAAATACATACCCTGAGTTAGACTTATTGAATCTCAAACTTTGATAATGAAATCAATTAATGAAGTTATGATCTAATATGCGTTTGAGTGACGTAGGACTAACTTCAATCATGGAAAGATAAATTGATTGAAGTAGGAAGAATTAGACATTGGGCTTGAGGGGCACATGTCAGAATTTTGGACGTAAGGCCGAAGGACTAGTTGACGTGCCGGATGGACCTCGTGCCATGAGTGGTAAACCAAAAACTATGTAACATGTGTGAGATGTTCTCATCTAGATGAGATCGTATATCCTCAATTTGTAGATTATAGTCTATAGATGTAGTAGCTCTCGTAAACTCCACTCTAGCGATGATCCACACGACAAATGAAGTAGCAATGCACCTCCTTTTGCAATACATGCTTTTCTCGCCTTTGTGCACCACCATGTACTAGCATGCACAAGGAGCCGACCTTTCTTGTTGTTCTCATGTCCCAAATAGGGTTGATGGTTAGGGAGGAAAGGGAGGGAGGAGAATCGGAGGTGGGCGGCCAAAGAGTTTATCCTATGACCCTTTGGCCCCTCTCATATTTATAGAGTTATATCAACTTAACTATAATGGATCTTACCCTATTGGGTATTGGATCTTCATCCAATTATCCTATCATATTTGATATTAGATTTCTTGCTAGTCATAGGTGCTTTGCAAGGCAATCACATGAGTGATAACACGTGTGATACACTACGTAGTCTTTTTACGTATTATTATTATTATTATTATTATTATTATTATTATTATTTTCTCACTTTATGTTATATGTTGCATATATTATGATATACATAGATCTGTACAATGGGAATCGAATCATGATGAGATTATAATAATGAAATCAATTCATTTTTAAGCACATACCCTAAGACTAGTATATTGTATACTCGTTCATATGATGGAGGTAGTTGGTCTCATAGTTGCTTATGTGGGAACACCAGGATTATAGTGCAAGTGCTCATTAGAGAATGAGTTCACTAATTGATCCACTCACTAAATGCTAGATGATTGATATTACCTCATTGTCAGATAGCGATTTCGCTATCCCAATTATGTATATGGTCTTTAGTATCAAGATGAAAACTCTATTCAAGTTTCAAGATCTTTGGGACTTAATAGAGAATATATGTAAATCCAAATGAATAAATTAGGTCGAGAAAGAATAGAAAATGGGATTCAAATATATTATTTTTTTATTGAACAAGTTATACATGGGATAATCTTCTTAAGAATTATAGTAACTACAATCTCAATACAAGCTTATTGAATTGTAGTTACTGTAATTTTAATGCTTATTGAAGGTGATTACGATAAAACTTTAAACCCTTCGTTATGAGTTTGAAATTTTATTCATGAAAAGCAATAAATCAGTGTAAAATTTTCTTTCTCAAGTAACTGAAATTGTTCGTTAAATAAAATCTTATGGTAAATATCTTCATGATCATATAATTATTATAAAAGTTTTAAAAAGTTTAACTCCGAAATTTGATCATGTTATTATCACAGTTAAGGAGTCAAAAGATCTATCTATATTTTAATTTGATGAACTAATAGGTTCCTTGCAAGCATATGAAATAAGGTTAAACAGGTCACTTGAGAAAAATAAAGAAAAAATATTTTAAATTAAGAGAAAGTCTTCTACTTCAAAAGAAGAGACAAAAAAAAGTTAACAAAAAGAGGACATGGGTGGTAAAGGAAATAGAAGAGGAAGAGGAAGATATCACTTTGATAGGCATGATGAACAAAAACAATCAAATTATGATTAAAAAAGCTATAAAAATAGAATTCAATATCACTATTATAAAACGTTTGGTCACATAAAGATATATTGTAAGAAAAGAGAAAAGTAAACAAGCTATAGAGAGAAAACGGAAGAAATTAGTAAGTTATTTATGACTCATTCACAAGTTAGTGATATCTCAAATTGTATTTGGTTTTTGGATAATATATATTTTGATCATATGGCATAAGATCAATATTTAGGAAAATTGATAAAACTCACAAATTGAATGTTAGACTAGGAGATAACAAGTAAATCCAAGTAGAAAGAAAAGAAATAATTGAGTTGAAGATAAGTCGAGGGAATGTAAAACACCTTGATAATATTATTTTTATTCCTAATTTATCATATAACTTGTTAAGTGTGGACAATTGATAAATGATGAATATTCAATTATATTTTATGATGGTTCATGCACTATTAAAGATAAAAAATCTGATTTGATTATAGTAAATATTTGTTTGATGCAAAATAAGATGTTTCTACTTAATGCTTCAAATATTAAAAAGCATACACTTATTATAATTCAAAAAAGAGTCTAATTTGTGTCATTTAAGAAACCATATCATATTGGAAAAGCACGGGGAGCATCTAATTATCTTGAATTAATTCATTCTGATTTATATGGACCTATGAATAAAATCATTTAATATAAGTCGATATTTTTTTTGTTTAATGATAATTATAACTACATGAGTTGGGTATATTTTTGAAAATTAAAATTTAAAATATTTGATAATTTTTGAAAATTTAAGGCACTTGTAGAAAAGAAAATTGATAATGCATAAAGACACTTCAAACAAATAGAGATGATAAATTTTTATCTAATAAATTTAATTTTTTATGAAAAAATAGTATTCATAAGGAATTAATAACATCATATATAACGGAGCAAAATAGTATAGCTAAATTTAAAAATCGAACTATTGTTGAAATGACAAGAAGTAAGGAAAACATTTTCCAAATCAATTTCAGGCAAAAGCCATTCCAACATCAATTTATTTGTTGAATATTTCATTAATAAAGATTATTATGAATTAAACTCTTTTGATACTTGGTAT
Organism: Musa acuminata subsp. malaccensis; assembly: GCF_000313855.2. Taxonomy (NCBI): domain Eukaryota; kingdom Viridiplantae; phylum Streptophyta; class Magnoliopsida; order Zingiberales; family Musaceae; genus Musa; species Musa acuminata. The sequence continues at coordinate 236,235 of NW_008991503.1, forward strand.
GATATAAAGCCAAGTATAAGTTATCTAAGAATTTTTGGTTGCATTGTTGATGCTTTAGTAAATTCATAAAACTACCATAAGCTTGATAAAAAATTTGAAAAATAAATCTTAATTGGTTATTCCTTATAATCTAAAGCCTATTGATTGTATAATCCTGTTAGTGGCCCAGTTATTATTATTAATAAAAATATTATATTTGATGAAAGGGCAAGTTGAAGTTGGGAAATCAACGAAGGTAAAAGACAAAATTTGATTCTAGTAGATCTAAACACTCCATAGAATCAAGTGACAGATCCTATTCTAACAAGTTAATCGTTAGCCTCACCTAGTAGAAGTTCAGATTCATCAAATGATTTTTCTAATAAAACTTCTCTAGGAAAATTCAAATTACTCATAGAAATTTATTATTCAACATTTGCTTTGTTTATTTAAGATCCTATAAGTTTTGATAAAATAGTTAAAAAGATGAATGACGAAATGCAAGAGGAAATCAATTTAATTGAGAAGAATAAAACTTAGGAGCTATTAGATCTACCAAAAGAAAATAAAGGTATTGATTGAAATGAGTAAGTATTCAAAACAAAGTATGATGGAGATGGAAGTATCCAAAAGCATAAGGCTTGGCTTATAATAAAAGGATATTCACTGTAATAAATGATTGGGCAAGAGCTTTGAATAATAGAAAGAGTACTTTAAACAATATCTTTAGTTTCGAATCAAGAGGTATAATTTGGAGCTCAAAAAACCAATCAATAATTACATTATCAATATCGGAAGCAGCATATGTAGCTACAACATCAGCAGCTTGTCAAGTAATATGGCTTTGAATACTTCTTGGAGATTTTTATCAAGAATAAAAAGAAGCAACTGGAATACTTAGTGATAATAAAACCACAATTGCAATGATGAATAATCCAACCTTTCATAGAAGAAGAAAACATATAAAGATATACTATCATTTAATCTGAAATCTTATACAAGTGAAGTCATAACAATAAAGTATTATAGCACATATGAACAAGTTACAGATATTCTTACTAAGTTACCTTCGTATCATAAGCATGTTTATTTTATGTCTCGTATATATAACTACGAATCAAGGAAGAGTATTGAGAATTAATTCATAGATAATTAGTTATCTTAGGTAGTTACTATGTTTTAGATAATTATAATCATGTTCTCGATAGTTCTACCTAAGTAGCCCATTATCTAAGAAATTATAGTTATAAGGATGGTTCTTACATCTAACTTAATCATACATAATGGATGAGATAATTATCATTAGATACCATAAATAGAACTGTGATTCATGAAGCAAAGATGAGTGTATTTAAAAATATTTTATAAATATTTCTAGTCTTAGCTTTTGTTTAATACTAATTTAGTTTTCATAATTGAAATTTTTTTAATTATATTTATTATGTTTTTATTTTTTTATTTATTTTTCGCTCCTCCATCATCAATAGAGAAATCAAGATGATATCATTCGGGGTGGGGAGACAGATATGCCCCAGCCTCAACCTGGCCATGCTCCACCTCTAGTTCTTCGTGGCCAATCTGTTGAGAGAGTTCGAGTGGAAGCCCGGGAGTTGACCGTGCTGATCAAGCATCGTTTGTGATCTCGGATTAGTCCAAGAAGTAAATAGATTGCCATGTCAGTAATGATTCCGTGGTAATGTAGTCTTATAATAAGCATACGATTCAGAATGCACTTAATAAGATTTAGAGAAAATCTAAAAAAATTACAGGAAATTTTGATTAATGTGAATTCTATTTAGTGAATATAAATAGCATTTCGAAATAGTTGAAATCATCAAAGGTAGTTTATTTCAATCCATAATATTTGCATCTTTCAGCATGATACAATGTATTGAAAGCAGCAGTAATGCTACTATAATCATCAACATTAATGGAGCCAAGTATTTAGTTCTCATCCATTGCCCAACTTCTCTTCTCCTTTGGGCCGGTAGGCCCTTCTTCCCGAAGAACTTCATCGGGAAGACTATTGATGATGCTCTCCAACCTGGACCTGAACTTCCCAGGAAGCAGCTTCTCCACTTTCTTGAGCTCGTTCGAGATGTCATAGCTTATCTTCGGCCCCCACTCCCTCATGTAGTTCAGCCATGCAGGCTCTGTGACCGCCGACCCCATGTACTCCGCCGCCACCACCTCGAAGCTCCGCCCGCTATCGAAGCTGTTACCTTTCGCAGTGTCATTCCTGATGCCAATACCCAGTTTGGAATTCCCTTGTAGGACAAGGCCTGGCTTCGAGTACATAGCATGGCCATGCAATGAAGAATACCCCACGGGCTTGTTCCCCTCCGGGAAATCGAGCTGGGAAGCATCCACCCAAGTCCCTGAGCTGTGCTCGGCAAAATATAGCCTCCGTAGCTCGCCGGTGAAGTTGCTTATCCTTAGTGTCAATTGCTCCCAGTCACCCACATGCTCTCCTATCTTCCCCAGTGACACGTTGAACAGCCCCAACTTGGCTTTTGCAGGCCCATTGAACGGATAGAAGATCCATATGACGACGTCGGTGAAGGTCGCGCCGAGCATCGGTTTGATGTGTAGGTACAACTTCGTGCTGGAAATGTCTCCTTTCTTGATCTTATTCTTCTGGCCGTCATCGGCCGGAAGATCTATCCAGTAGGCGCCGTCGTTGGAATCCCCCTGGGGAAGGTTTGAGCCACCAGAGTCTATAGGAGTAGGATTCTGGTTTCCTTTCTGGTATAGCAGAGCACCGTTGTCGAAGAACCAGCTAACAGATGAGGGGAGGTAGACCTCATCCGGGTGGAAGTAAATCCATGGTGAGTAAGCTTGCATGAGGGCCTCCACTTGACGAAGGTTCGGCATGGAAGAGAAGTTGGCCTCCCTGTTCTTCAAACAAGCCAATGTTGCAGAAGTCGCAGCTCCATTTGTTCGGGCTATGAATGTTCCAACCGGCACACCGAGGGCATTGATGCCTCTTGTAGCGGGCCTTAAGCTATCCACACTGAATCCATCAGTGCTCCATATGTATGCATCGCTCTCAGGCTCGTCGGTCAGGTCGCTCCTCACGCATCTGACTTCCTCGACCGAAGGCTTCTCCGATGAGTTCGTGACGACAAGGCCGACAGCATGGTATCCTTCAGGTGGCGTCGGCAGCCAGAAGTAGCCACGACCATCCTGATTGATGTTAGATGACTCGCTGCTCCAAACAAGGGTGTAGTCCGATGGCTGCGCGAGCGTGTTGCCATCGCCGGAGCCTCTCCCGACCAGAACCCAGCCAAACAGAGGCTGGTTGTTTGGTTGGGCATAGTAGCCCAGCACCGAGAAGCCACTGGGGACTGTCGAAGGTTTGAAGAAGGTTGCACCGAGGCCATCTTGGCCGCCTTCATGGGTAGCCCAAACTTGCGTGAACGTGGAGACTTGACACACCTCCAGGCCTCCAAGATCTATTATCCCCTGGGCAAATTCCCCACCTAGAAGCCAACAACATCAAGGAAACAAAAGCTTAAGCATGCGATGGAAGAAGAAATGAGGTTTCTTGTGTGGTTAATTACCTGGTGGCCAAGATGGTAATGGAGATGGAAGCTTAAAGGATGTTTGGATTGGGAGAGACATCCTCCTCTTTGAAACAGAGAGGTCTCTGGTGGTTGGGAAGGGAATGCAGTTCCCCAAGACGCTTCCTGTGGCCTGTGGTAAGTTTGCTGTAGTTTGGGAGGGAAAGGGCCGGGTGGCAGATGCTGGAATATAAAGAGGTGGGAGTAAAGGTATTAGTTGCGAATTGTGTCCTTGCAGGGCCTAAACTTGTGATTTGGACCACTGCCTCATTGCCGATAACTCCGAATAAGAAAGAGAAGTGGTTGAAACGTATATGCTCTCTAGTTAGACTTAATCTTAGGGGTTGGACAAAGCTGCAACTTAGCTTCTCTTGAAGCTTTAGGTTTTCTTGCCTTTGGAACTCCAACTTGGTAGAGGAGTTTAATTGGATGGGCAGTGTTTGGTAATAGATCACCAATAGATACGCCGTGAAACTAAAGGGTATCAGTTCGTATCGTAGCAGATCAGTGTTATTCTGGAGAATCTGTTTTGTGGGATGGTAAAATCATGGTATGTGTAGGAAGGGAAAATAAAAGCATTTTAACAAATAAAGAATATGCCAGAGAAAACTTACACAAGATTCACATTATTAGGTGCCTCTTGCCTAGGTACCAAGAAGCATGTGCATGGGACATGACTATTACATAACATGAACATGACAAACATCATTTAAAACAAAAAAAATAAACACGAACATCACAAGGACATATATATAATATATATATATAATTCGATTGATATTAGTTTTATAGTATTTATACTTAAACATGAGATCTTTAGATCTACTAAAGAGAAAATTTCAAGATTTTTTTTTAAGTAAACATAATTTTTTAAGTAAATCATAAACTTAAACATAAACTTTTAAGTAAGTCATGCTTAATGTTACTAACATGGCTTCTTTTAGTTTCCCTCATCTACTCTCAATTAAATTTCCTGATCTTCTTTCTCTTTGTTTCAACTAATGTACGTCTAAATATCATGAAATTTTTAGTTATTCCAAATCAAAATAACTACAAAGGCTAATATATTTATTTAACTATCTCAGCTATGCACTTCACATTTAAAAGTTTTGAGACCATACATTATGTAATCATTAATTTGTATAATAGATTGATAGTTACTGTCAAAACAATTTTATTATATTTTTTATTCTCGAAAACTAGACATCATCTATTTATCAATTGGTCTTTATGAATTATTTTTAGGATACGGTGCATGTTTTTCAAGTAAAAGACATTCACCCAAATCAACAGACACCATGTTAGTGAATAAGGTTATAATCATGGATGGTTGTTTATGGGAAGAGAGTATGTGATGTACAGCTGCTACCTTGTCGTAGGAAAACCAAACAAAAGATGAATCATTAGCTTCAGAAAAAGCATGAGAACGCTTCATTAACCTTTGCTAAGTGATTTCCAAGAGAAAAATATATACATGTTGAGAACAGGAAAAAAATGGATCATTACTGAGGACACCTTCAAGGAGATGGTAAATGAGGGATACATGAGTGATATTGGTTCGGCTCGTACCCTGTTGAGCCAATCATAAGACATGAACCGATCCAATACCACGCCATGTCTTCTTCTTCAAGTCCTCTCCTGTTTTTTCCCTGTGATCATACCCCCATTTATACGTACACTTGAACGTGAAGACATAAGCACATACCGATAGAAAACACTAGAAGGAATCAAACACAAGACAAAGTCCCCGAAAGACATGCTGAACACGTAGTACAATTGAGAAAGGTTAATCTATTATTGCTAGGTTTGGAAATGATATGGCTACTAGATTTGATTCAGAGATCACAGCTCATTGGCCATCATTATCTTAATACGCATCTTTATAGGAAGTGGAGAGTTGGTCACAGGAATATAAATGTAGATAAAGTGAGGAAGAGGTTTACCAGCTTTTTCCGCAAGTGGAATCGTACGACGATGAGGTCGAAATGAATTCCTGATTCATTAGTTTGATTTAGCTGACTATATAAATGATTTTGATTTGGGAGGATGGTTTTTTTTAGTTTGGTTAATCTGTTCAGACTAAACTGAATCGATTTTAATTTAAAAAAAATCAGTTTGATCAAATTGGTTATCTTAAACTTTGACCGATTCAAATCAACCTATTTTTATCATTAACTTATTTTTCTCATCTTAATCCTTCTTAATCCATTTGATTAGGTGCTAAACATGAATTTCTTTTTAAATATTTAGAATGACAATTGTGGTAGGAACTTTTTTAAAATGCTAACTTAATTTGATCAAGATTTTGATTTGATACAATTGAATTCAACAGGTTCACCTAATCAAGTCGATTTATCTAACATTTATATTTTTTAAAAATATTTAAAATTAAAAATTAACTAATCAATTAACTAAACCGGATACTTTTGTATGATTCATTGTAATTTTATTGGTCAGTTTTCAAACACACTACCAAATGACTATAACAATATTCCTCAAATGGTCAAAGACGTTAGTAACTAATTAAAAATAGTGTAACATTGATTATTAAAGATCACGATGCCTTTTGTCATGATTTGATTGTGGTTTAATGACATCGATTTATGAAAGCTTGTATTGATATTATATTTTCCAACTATGATTCAGCCAGTGCTTTATCAAGTGAGAATCCAACACAGACTAAGGTCTACCCAATTTGATTGTCAGTGTCTTTGGTTTTGATAAATTATATTAATTCAAATCTTATCTTGCCAATGATGTATCTTTAAGCAACTTGGTATGATTAAAATTTAGAGTTAATCGAGATTCCAAGCGTAATATCTAATCGGCCAAATCCACTAAGTCAGCATATGCAAGCTTGAGTAAAAGAATATTTATTTGAAGTGTTCTTCAGAATACACAAGAGGTTATAAATAAATAAAAGAGACTCTAGTCTAGTTCTAAGCACATATAAATAAATATTTTTCTACTCTTAACTCTCACTTTTTATCCTAAAATTAGTTTTTGACATATGATACTCACAATATAAGGGATACATTGAGAGTCAACTTGAAAAGCATCCAATCTTATCAGAAATCATATTCTTAAATGTTTAATGAAAAGATTGTGCTATCAAATCGATCGTACCATCAATCAGTTGCACCATTAAGACTGACTATGCCATCAAGTAAGTCACTTTCTCAGGATGATCATAAAAGTTATCTATACTATCAAGAGAGTCATGCTCTCAAATTGATCACATTGTCAGGTTAATCGCACTCTCAAGACAATGGGTGGCAGCAAGTTGAGGCTTTGCTCATGAAAAGCAACAAGCTAGTCCCATTCAGGAAGACGCCTAACGTACCCACGTCGACAGCAAGTTTGAAGTGCAAAGCTTGGTGCGACATGTGGTGAAGGGAGCAACTTGGTGTTAAATAAATAAATAAAGAAATAATTTCTCCCCAAGAGAAAGAACCTCCAACCACCAAATCATTTATATCTTATTTTCATATAATTTTTCAAATCTTATTATTTATATTAATAATAAAAATATAATAAGGGCGCAGAAGCTCACCAACATAAGCTCAAGTCATGTCCGACGAGTCAATATTCATAAAAAATATAAAATGAATGAGTGAAGGTAGGTTGTAGCTATAGATGAAAAAAAAAAGTCTAAATTGTAGTTTTATCTATTATAATAAAAAAAAGGTCTAAAAACGTCTTAATGGACCGTTTGCTATTTTTGATTGTTCCTAAGCAATTTATTTTACCTAGTTTTTATGTGTTTTGATTGAAAATTATAAGTTGAAATAGTTTACAAGGTTGTATAGCGATCGCACGTTAGAATGAGTAAAATTATCTTAAAATAACTTAGTTTTTATGCACTATGATCTATTTTTTTGTAGGCTATGTTGTTGAGAAAAACGTGAGCCATCTTAGTACCGTAGAACCTTAAAGGTGACACTTAGGGGGATAAGGGTTTGAGGTAGTATTGAGCATTAATTGGATTCATAAGTTCGCACGTTAAGCTTAAGCTTATAGGAACTTGCCAAACATGCATGGTACTTAGTGAGCAGTTATTTGTAGACTTGTGATTATTCGTTTGCTTTCTAAAATCCTTAGTTTCTCATTTCTTTCTTTTCTCTTTCACACACTGAGTGTTTATTGAATTGCTTATAAAGGTGCCCTCTTTACAAAAGATCAAAACTTGTTTGTTGCTCACTTTCGAATTAATCAATTTTCTCTTTGATATGTCCTTTTAGACTTGAGCGAGATTGCAATTAGGTTGACCCTTTTGCGGATGGATAACACAAGGGTGTTTTATATCTTAGACAATCATAGCTAAGTTCATGATATTGGTGTAAGGGTGTCTTATGATAAGCAATTTCAGCTAAGTCTATGAAATTGCCACAAAGGTGTATCATGATTTAGGTAATTTCAGGTAAATTCATAAAATTATAGTATTAGAGTGGGCAAGCTATTAGAATCGTAAATGAAAATTGATATCGAAAGTGAGCTTGACTTAGAGTAAGTGTAAAGTGGAGTGTGCAACAAAATCTATAAGTAATAAATATAAATAGCAAAAGAAAACAACACACCAGATTTATAGTGATTCGGTCATCGTGACCTACGTCCACTTCCAATTCCTCCTATGTCGAGGCCACTAGCTTCTACTATCGATCTTCTTTCAATAACAAAGATCAACTACCCTCTTATAACTCTTTCTCATTTTTTAGGCTTAAGAGAAAACCTTTATATGTCACTCACCCCTTCCTTAAACATAAATCTAAACTTAGAACAAGATGAAGGGAACTCTCAAAGGGATTACAATAGAGTTTTCTCACTTAGAGTCACAAGTTTTTATTCACTTTTTGTGCTCTGTCAAGCAACAAAGTGTGGGATATTTATAGGCCCTAAATGACTTCAAAAATGAAGTTAAAAAGTATTTTATTTTAGATTTTTAAGGTACTAGCGGTACTGATAACTAGCAATACCATCGCCTGTCAATCGGATATTAAGTGGTACTATTGCCTAGTGATACCATCACCTAACAGTCTTGAAGACTAGGCTCTGGCAGTACCACCACTAGTCTGGGCGATACCACCACCCAAGCACTACTTGGGAGGCCAAGCCTCAAGCAGTTTGCCATTACCAAAACATACTACAAGTCATTGAATGGGCCAACCAACAGGCTCAATTCAACCCTAATTCGAGCGCAGTTGGCCCCAAATTAAGTTAGTAGAGTTATATTTAAGTTTAATATAAATTAAGACCTAACTACGATGATTAAGACTTAAACAATTATAAAAATAAGAAGCTAAGATGTCTAGCACATCATTTATTCATCCGAACTCCTAGCGAACTTCCGACAAACTTCTGATACATCGTTTGAACCTTCGGTATATCACTCGATCCATCGATATGTTGACTCTCACAACATTCGATCTTAGCGCAACGTCCAATTCTTTTGACCCGATGCCTATTTTCTAACTCCGGCCTAACATCTGATTCTTTTTACATCAATTATTTTACCTTTTCATGATCGTGGTTAGTCCTGCATCACTTTTCTTAAAACATAAACTAATCAATTGATTTCATCATTAAAATTCAAGATTCAACATAAGCAACTTGAGTAAATAACAAAAGTTTTTTAATCTTACCATAGCGAAGCATCTTGGCAAATCAAGCAAGATGAGGAGAGTTAGACCATTGCCCTAAGTAGCCGTAGGTAGGTCACAAGTTTAAACTTGCTCTAAAGCTATTAGAATTGCTAAAGAAGAGTGCAACAATAAATAAGATGAGCAAGAAGTTGGCTATTTTCCATGAGTAGAGGAAGCACAATCCGAAACACCAATCCAAAAAAGAAGATATAAGGACGAGCTTATAGTTGTGAATACCCACCTTGATGTTCTTGAGACAAATCTAGAGGAACTCTACTAAAGCAACAAAGACTTCTTAGGATAGAGAACTTGTAAGAGGAGGTAGAATCTCAAATCAATAAGGTCAAGTCTATTAAATTTCATATTTTGATGATGAAATTAATTAATGAGTTTATGGAGTGATATGAGTTTGAGATGAGTGCATAAGAGAAACTTCGATCATAGACTTAAACTATCGAAAGATAAATTATTGAAGTAGGAGAATCAGACATTGGGCCAAAGAACATGAAGTTAGAGATTGGACATCAGGCCGGAGGATTAGTCGACATACTAGAGGATGGAGTTCGTGCCATGAATTTGGGCATCGAGCCGGAAGGATCGAGTATTGCGCAAAGAAAATCGAATATTGTGGAAGGTCAACATGTTGATGGATCGGGTAATATATCAAAGGAAAGAACGATACATTGGAGGTTTGGATAAAGTGTCAAACAAATAGATGACATGCAAGACAACGTGCTAAAGGCTTTACGATTGTAATTAGAGTGGTTAAGTCTTGATCGAAATCATTTGGAGTCTAATTGAGTTGATTTTAGGTTGTAACCATGCCAACTTAATTAGAATCCCATTAGGCTTGAACTAGGGCCGAATTAGGCCTATTGGAAGGTCAATTCGGTGACCTAAGGTTGGCCTAGGCAGTACTACCGCCAAGCCCATGTGGTGGTACCGCTAGAGAGCCGAAAAGTATAGATTATGCTTTTTCGGGAAGTCCGATGGTAATACCGCTGAGGGCGATAGTGGTACCACCCAGGTCGACAGTGGTACCACTAGAGCCTAGATTCCCAAGCTCTATTTAGCAATAGTATTGCCCTGTGCCGACGGTAGAATCGCTAATACCCCGAAAACTCAAGAATTTAAATTTTTGGCTTTAGTTTTGAAGCTATTTGAGATCTATAAATACCATACTCATGCTTGCTTGATGGAGTAGAAATTTTTCAGCATAAAAGTATTATAAACTCTCTTGAAAAGTGTTGAGTCTCTTCCTCCTTGAGTTTAGAGATTATACTAAGGAGGTGTAAGGTTTTTTATAAAAGAGAGGTGTTAAGGTTCTCTCCTAAGCCTATGAAAAGAAGAAAGGGTTGTAACAAGGGTAGTTAATCTTTGCCCATTGAAAAGAATATCGATAGTAAAAACTAATAGCCACAAGAGGAGGAATCGGGAGTAGACGTAGGTCGGGACAACCGAACCACTATAAATTGGTTTACATCCTTTTCTTGCTTTCTCTTGTCATTCCTTCATGATTTACTTACTTACTACCCTTACTCATATTTTTAGCTAGACACATTTTCGATATGAGATTTATCAATTAAAAATTTTAAATCAGAACTTTATTTTGAAAATACTAATTTACCCCTCCTCCCCCCTAGTTTGTTTAACATCTAAGAGAGATTAAATAACTTTTTCTAACAATTAAGAGAGTCACTCTATCACTCGCCCTCTTATATTTAGTGGGATGGACTACACTTATTGGAAGACATGAATACAGATTTTTTTTTATTTTTATAGATTTTGATTTGTGGAATTTTATTGAATGTGGTTTTTAAAAATCTTCTAAACCGATAAATATATGGAATGATCTTGAAAAAAAAATATTTTCTTAAAATTTTAAAGCTATGAAAAATTTATTTTATGCTTTAGACAAAAATAAATTTAATCATGTTTTTATATGTGAAACTGTAAATATTTTTTGGTACACACTTGAAGTTATTTTTGAAGGCACAAATAGAATAAAAGAATCTAAGGTTAATCATTTGGTATATAATTATAAATTATTTAGAATAAAACTAAACGAAACTATTGGTGATATGGATACCCATTTTACTGATATTGTCAATGATTTGAAAGCCCTTAGTAAATGTTAAACTAATCTTGAATTGGTTAATAAAATTTGAAGTTCTCTTCCAAAAAATTGGGATCCAAAGTTAACTACAATTTAAAAATAAAATGACTTGAACAACTTTCATCTTGAAGAATTCATAAAATTAGTAATGACCTATGAAATTACTTACAAGGCATATGACAAACATGAGGAAAACCTTCCAAAGAATAGGAAGGATATTGTACGTAGAACTAAAGAAGACCACTCGAGCGAAAGCTCAAGCGATAATGATGATGACTTAGCACTTCTTGTAATAAAATTTAAAAAGTTCATGAAAATAAACAAAACACATTCTGTAAGACAAGAATCTAAGAATAAAAGTTAACTTAAAAAAGATACAATAATTTGTTATGAATGTAAAAAATCAGGACACTTAAAAAATGAGTGTCCACAACTAAAGAAGAAGCTGCCAGCACAAAAGAAGAAGAAAATACTCAAGGTAACTTGGGATGAATCAAGTGCATTAAAAAATGAAGTGCAAACCAATGAAGACGAAGCAGCAAACTACATATTGATTGCTTTCAATAATGAAGTATGTGACTCAATTGAAATTTCTATATCTTATAATGAATTACTCGATGCATTTCATGATTTAGATTATGAATTTAAAATAATCGGTTAGAAATATAAATTACTAAAATGGATCATGTATCTCTCTCTAATGAATTTGATAAATTAAAAAATAAGTATGATAATTGCATGTTAACATCTTGCACTAAATGCAAAGAAATAGATTTACTTAAAAAGAAAAATATGTTGTTACAACAAACATTAGAAACTTTTAAAATTAAAAATAAATCATTAAATATGATTCTTGTTAACGGAGGTTATGTATATAAAAAGAAAGGAATCAGCTTTATAAACAGCAACACTCAACAAAAGTCAACTACATTTGTAAAAGGACCCACATTATATATTCTTCCTAAAGTTAAATATAATTTTTATGGAAGATATGGTCATTATACTTATAAATATTCATTTAAAAAATATAACTCTCACAAATTAGTTTGGGTTCTTAAAGGAATCATAATGATTTAATACTGAAAGTCAAGAAAGGTAGATCTAATTATGAATGACTCAAAGTTAAATGGGTACCTAAAGCAAACCTCTCTTACTTGTAGATATATCTCCAATTGAAAGCTAGAAGCAAGAGATAGTATCTTGACAATGGATGCTCACATGATAGAGATCCATCACATTTCTCAAAGCTCACAATCAAAGATGGAGGATATGTCACTTTCGGAGACAAAAAAAAAAAATAACGACAAAGAAAATATAGGTAATAAATCAAATCTTTTGATTGAAGATGTTCTATTAGTAGATGACTTAAAACATAACTTACTAAATTTGAATCTAATACTTATATTATAGAGATACTACATAAAAATAAATAAGTTTCATGATGAAACTTATTTTTCAATTTTAAACAATGATGCATGGCTTTGGCATAGGAGATTAGGTCATGCAAGTTTGAAATTGATCTTATAAATTACAACTAAAAAACTTATAAGAGGAATGCCTAGAATTAAATGTGTCAAAGATAAAGCTTACGATGCATGCCAACTAGGTAAACAAATAAAGAGTAACTTTAAATATATAAATCAAGTGAGTACCTCTAGACCAACTGATATCACAAGTCTAGGAGGTAGTGAATATATTTATGTGATTATTGATGATTATAATATATATACTTGGACTTACTTTTTATTATATGAAAGTTATTATTTTAAATATTTTATAGAGTTTTACAACCAAGTTCAAAATAAAAAAGGTTTTATGATTTCTTCTATTTGTAGTGATCATGATAGTGAATTTAAAAATCATGATTTTAAAAAATTTTATGATTCAAATGGTTATGACCATAATTTCTCTACTCTAAGAAATCCACAAAAATAGAGTTGGTGGGAGAAAAATAGGAGTTTACAAAAGATGGCAAGAACCATGCTTAATGAGCATAGCCTATCCAAATATTTTTGAGCTGAAGCTGTTAACATGATATACTATGTCATAAAGAGGGTTTTCATAAGACCAATACTTTATAAAACTTCTTATGAATTATGAAATAATAAAAGAGTCAACATTTCATATTTTAAAGTTTTTAGTTGCAAATATTCTATTTTAAATGAAAAGGATGCATTAGAAAATTTTGATGAAAAATCTTATGAAAGTCTAATTTTGGATATTCCTTTACTTCTAAAGCTTATTGAGTTTTCAATAAAAGAACTTTAGTTATTGAGGAATCTATTCATATTATTTTTAATAAGTCTTTCAAATTAAAAAAAAATAATTTTAATGATTAGTTTGAATTTGATATATTAAATTTGAATGAGAATTCTCCTCTCGAAAGCAACTTGGATACATCTACTTCCAAAAAATTCTTATCTAAGGAATGGAAGTATGTAGATATACATCTTAAGGAGCTACTCATTGGAGATATATCAAAAGGTATTCAAACTCGCTCTTTATTAAAAAATATTTATTCAAATCTATGAATCGAGAACTTTTACTATTTGTTTTTGTATGAGTTTTTTATTTTTATTAAAGAGAATATTTATCCAAACGAATCATGATATTTATAACTTGAGATTTATTTTATATGAATTAAGATATTTTATTATTTATTTTCCTATGATTCTTTTTGCTATTTACTAAAGAGGAGATGTATCTAAATGAATCATGATCTTTCACTTGACTTCTTGATATTTATGACTTGAGATTTTTTATGTATGATTCTTTTGTATTTATGATTTATAAACTCTAATTTGTTGATAGCAAACAATAACTTTTCATTAGTAATGACTCATGCCTAAATTTCACTAGTTATTTTTTAAAACTTGATTAAATATTTGAGCTTGCAATGATATATCAATTCAAATTTATCTCCACTTGAATTCAAGAGTACCTTTAAAAAAGTTCTATTTTGAATTCAAGATAATCACATTTTTAAGATGACATAAAAAAAAGATTTTTGTTAATACATCATCTTCAATTGACCTCTCATAACTTGAACTTATCTTTGATATTAATATCTTTCATTTTATGATTGGAACATTAATGTAAAGGGAGTAAGTAGCACCATGATACTATGGTATCCTTCTCTTTTTTTTACGATGACAAAGGGGGAGAGAGAAGTAGTAGCTTACATATTTCAAAGAGAAGTAGTCATTTGCACGTTTCTCTTTTTTGTTGATAACAAAGGGGGAAAGTTAATTGTACTCTTTGATGATATAAAAAATTATGATGTTGTAGGAAAATCTAGGGGCGACATCACATACCTAGTAGAAGCATAGAAAACAAAATTCTCATTTTTCCCAAAAAGGCATTCGTCGTCGTGCGAAGATTGGTGCACAAAATCTGCAAAACCAAAAACTACATATATAAAAGATTGTGTTTTACCTAGGAAGATTGTATATCCTTGAATCATTGCTGATTTGTAGGAGAGGATGAAGGAGATCAAGTATCCTCCTCTTTAGTGGTGATCCACATAGTAGGGCTACGACGACGCTCCTTAAATAACTACTCAAAACTCCACACCTGCTATCTGAGGAGAAGGGGAGAGGAGAATAGGAGGTGACAACCTAAAACATATGGCCTATAGGTGTTTAGTTCCCTCCTATTTATAGAGGCTCCTTATCAACGTAACCCTAATGGATCTTGCCCTATTGGGTATTGAATCTCCATTAAATACCCAAGCCTCTTATATTAGTGGTGTGCTGTATACCCGTCCATATAACGGAGGCAACTGGTCTTATAGTTGCTCATGTAGGGGCACTAGGGTTACAATGCATGTGCTCATTGGAAAATGAGTTTATTGATTGATCCGCTCACGGAATATTGGATGGTCAATGATATCTCATTATTAAACAACGATTCCATTGTCCCAATGGTATATCTGATCCTTAGACTTGAGACACCAAGGATATCCTGCATGAGTATTTCACTCTTTGATATTGGACTTATAGGCCTGAAAATTCTAGATCTAGCATAGTCGATCATCGGGAGTGACAATCAACCTTACGAAGAGTATTGAGTATCGATAGAGGATCATCCACTCTTGGTGTCATGAGAGGAATATCCCATGTGTTCTTGCTCAAACAAATCACTTGCTAGGGTCATTCGGATTGAGAGAGAAAGAGTTCTCTAGGAGAATTCGAAGAGAGCGAGACTCGAGTAGAAACCGTATGGGTCTAACAACACCATCCCCTGTATACAGTCTTTGGGATATTTGATGGATGAGGGACTATAGATGCATAGTAACCGAGGACAGATAGGTCCAAAGGATTGAATTTCGTTATAATGTTTGGGGACTACGACGTAGTGGCCTAGTACATCCACTATCGATGAGTCGAATAAATTATTATGAAGATAATCATTCATTAAGCTAGAAGAAGTTTTGATAGGTATGACTCATGGCTAGCTCGATATTGTGCCTATATGGTCACATACATATGGTAGGTGTTACGACGAGTAAAGGTTCAGATATGAGATATCCACCGGAGCCCTATCTTATTGGATATCTAAAAAGCCCATAAATTATTGGATCCTATGGATGAGATCCAATAAGAGCCAATGAGAGATTATTGGATAGAGATCGATTAATCTAAGAAGCTTGGGTAGTTGGATGGAGATCCAATACCCAATAGGATAGGATAAGGTTAAGTTGACAATGGGCCTCTATAAATAGGAGGGAACTAAACATCCATAGAACAGAGGTTTCTTGGTTGCCACCTCCTATTCTTCTCTCCCCTTCTCCTCCTTAGATAGCTAGTGTGGAGATTTAGGTAGTGATTTGAGGAGTACCGTCGCAGCTCTACTATATGGAGCACCGCTAGAGAGTAGGACACTTGACCTCCTTCATCTTCTTCCACAGATCTATAAAGATTTAGGGATATATGATCTCCCTAGTAACACAACAATCTCACACGTGGTTTTAAGTTACATATGTTTTGCGCACCAATCTTTGCACGACGATAATCACCTTTTTAAAAAATTTGAGATTTTTATTTTTTATATTTTTTCATTGCACATGTGATATCACCCCTAGATTTTCTTACAGTAGTATCAGAGCTAAGTTATTTATGTGAAAGATTGATTTTGAACTATGTATGTTGTATTTTAGAAAAAACTTTTGACATCAAAATTTTAATGCAAAAGATGAGAGAGGGCAACAACTGTTGTTGCCCTTACAAGTTGGCCAATGGCTAATTGCAGCCTTGGCCGAGGCCTAGCCACCTACATGTAGGTGGCCGGCGGCCTATAGTCAGCCGCTTACAGCCGGCAGCCTACGAGCCATAGGCAAGCAATCGTATGGGCGGCGCTTACGGTCATTGTACTAGCGCTTAAGAGGCGCAACGGGAGCATTAAAGTGATAGCGGGACTCACAAGACGGACGATCGTAATGCATGGAGATGCGTTAAGATGTTGACAGAACCGACAAGGACGAGATGGATGATCATAGGTCATAGAGATACACCTCTACACACATAAATATTGATGTGAGTGATTAGGCCCACTAGCTCGGGCCTGATCACATTAGGCTATGGTCCATAATCATCTGGTATGATTACTCATGTGATGTATGATTGCTTGTACACCTACTATATATATATATATATATATATATATATATATATATATATATATATATATATATATATATATATATATATATATATATATATATATATATATATATATATATAT
>NW_008991503.1:273369-307975 GCF_000313855.2 Musa acuminata subsp. malaccensis
CTTCTTCTTCATGTTCAAGGCTCTCTTCTAGATGTTCAATGACCTCTTCTTCTACTGGTTCAATCATAAGAAGTCTACCTTTTTTACAGCGATGCTCGCGGCTCCACGGCTCGTCGCAATGCCAACATAACCCCTTCGCAGATCTCTCCCGAAGTTCTTCTCTTGCTAACCTTTTCGGTGTAGGGACTCGGTTGATAGTAGGGGGGGCTGAGGGCTTTAGTATTGTAGGTCGTGGAGTGATCCTAGTCCTCCGGGCTTCATGGTTCAATCGCTCCTCTTGAAGTCATGCGAAAGAGATGGCTGCCATAAGCGTGTAAGGTTGTCGCGTCTTAACTTATTCCCGGATCTCCGGCTTTAAGCCCTCAATAAAGGTCTCCAATAACTGTTTTTCAGACCAATCACGAGTTTGATTAGATAACCTTTTAAACCTGGTCTGGTACTCCTGAATGGTGGAGGTTTGTCGGATCTTTGCTAGTTGTCCGTCAATGTTCTCGTAATAAGTTGGTTCGAAGCGGATCAGTAGTCCTTCTTTGAATTGTCACCATGAATGGACTCCATAAGTGTGTTCAAACCAGTCAAACCATTGTATGGCATCCCCTTCAAGATGTATAGCTGCAATTTCCACCATGGATGCATCCGCAGTTTTATGGTACCGAAAATATCGCTCCGCACGTGAGATCCAACCAATTGGGTCTCCTTCTTCCTATCTAGGGAAGTCCACTCTCATGTGCGAATAGTTGGGGTCGGTCATAGAGCCTCCCCTCTCTTGGAAGTCATCTCTTTGGGCATGATGTGATTGGTTAGAGCTCTCTCCTTGATGTGATTTCTTCGGGCTTGGTGGTCAGCCCAAACTGAATTTGGTAAGGAGAGTCCAAATCTTATCCTCCATTCATGCCTCAAAGGCTTCAAATTTAGCATTGATTGCCTCCTTAGATGCCATAGTATATGACTCCAAATCTGTGATGTTAAGATCTCTCTTTTGTTGACGGGTTAAAGGCATGTATAGGTTTGATAGAAATCAGTGAAAGTTTACTGCAGAATTGTGTTGTCTTGTAAGAGCAGAATTATCATCGAAGAAACAGCGGTTTCTCGATGAAATCTCCACAAAAAATTTGAGAGATTTGAGGAGGGAATTGACAGCAATATCTCAGTTTATATGACAGCAAGGATGTCCAATTTAATCAAGAAAATTTCGACAATAACAGCAAGAAAATTGGTGTAAGTTGCGATAGCAAAATTCTCGTCGAAAAATTTCAGCAAATTACGATGAAAATTTGCAGCAATATAGGAACGAAAATTTTTTTTTTTTTGGATTTTTTGATAGGGATAAATAAATTACAGTAGCAGTAAGGTAGGAAACCAGAACCTGTTGCAATTCACGGGGAGATCAAAGGATGATCTGCGGTGGTGGAGATGATGGCGGAATTCGGCGACGATCTTTTAAGCAATTGTGGGAATTGCTTTGGATGGTTGTGGAGGGTTGATGGATGGCTGTGGAAGGGCAGCGAGATGCCAAGAATGTTGCTCTGATACTAGGTGTTAAAACCCTTGCAGATTCTAAACTTGAGATTGATCTATTTAGGGGATCGGCCTCATTGGAACTCTATAGGGGTTCCTCCCTCCAAGTTGTTACTCAAAGGCTGCAGAAAAGATTCGTCTATTGCTTATGAAAAGAGAAGGAATACATGGCTATTTATAGGGCTTCTAAACCCTAACTCCTAATAGGACTCCTACTTAAGACTCTTACTTCTAACCAACTCCTAATAGGACTCCTACTCAAGACTCCTATTCCCTTACAACTCCTAATTCTTCTCTAAGAAAAAACCTCCTACATGAATGTCCCTCTCAATTAGGACTCTCCTAGCTAGAGTCCTAACAGAATGTCCCTCTCAATTAGGACTCTCCTAGCTAGAGTCCTAACACAATCCTTGGGTAAGGATGTTTCGGAAGTGGATGCATCCAAGTTGTTAGTTGGAGAAGGGGTTTCATTTAACTTTAAAGAATCAAAATTAACATCATCATCAAAATCATTTTTCTTGATTTTGGAAATCTCATTGAAACAACATGAATGGATTCTTCTATAATTAAAGTTATTTTATTGAAGTCACGAAAAGCTTTAGAAACCGAAGAATAACCAAGAAAAATTTCTTCATTGGATTTAGCATCAAATTTTCTTAAGGCATCTTTTTCATTCAAGATAAAACACTTACACCTAAAAACTTTAAAATATAAAACATTAGGTTTTTTGTTGTTCCACAACTTATAGAGAGTTTTGGTAAGGGTCTTATAAGAATTCTATTCAAAATATAGCATGCAGTGTTTACGGCTTCAACCCAAAAGTATTTGGGTAGGCTATGTTCATTCAACATGGTTCTCGCCATTTCTTGTAAATTTCTATTTTTTCTTTCTACTATTCCATTTTGTTGAGGATTTCTTAGAGTAGAGAAGTTGTGATTGTATCTATTAAATTCACAAAATTCTTGGAAATCACGGTTTTGAAATTCACCACCATGATCACTTCTAATTGATGAAATCATAGAATCCTTTTCATTTTAGATAAGTTTACAAAACTTGGTGAAATATTTAAAGCATTCATTTTTGTGTTTTAAGAAATAAGTCCATATGTATCTACTATAGTCATCTACAATGACGAAGGCATATTTGCTACCTCCTAGGCTTGATGTAGAGATAGGTCCAAACAAGTCCATATGGATCAATTGCAAGGGCCTAGAGGTGCTTATTTGATTCTTAGTTTCAAAATTACCCTTAATTTATTTTCCTAATTGACAAGCATCACACATATTATCTTTGATAAACTTGATATGAGGAATTCCTCTTATAAGTTCTTTAGATGATATTTAAGTGATTAGTTTCATGCTAGCATGACCTAATCTCCTATGCCAAAGCCAAGCATCCTCATTCAAAACTTAGAAACACATTTCATTACAAAGATCATGAATGTCAATGGTGTATACATTGTTTTGTTTTAATGCAATCATCGATGTGTTTTTGTGTGATTTTTCAATGATGCAAGCATTAGATTCGAATTTAACAATATATTTTTTATCACATAATTGACTAATGCTCAAGAGGTTATGTTTTAAACCATCAACTAACAAAACATCTTCAATAAAGAAGTTGGATTTGTTACCTATGGTTCCTTTGCCAATGATTTTACCCTTGTTGTTGTCTCCGAAGGTGACATAGCCTTCGTCTATGCTAGTGAGCTTAGAGAATTGAGATGGATCTCCGGTCATATGCCTTGAGCATCCACTATCAAGGTACCATCTCTTGCTCCCAACTTGTGATGGTGCACGTTTCTACAAGAACTGATGATTTTTAGGTACCCATTTACTTTTTGGTGCCTCAAAAACTGATCTACATTGTTTATCATGTTGCATAGAGCTTATCATGGTTCATTTAGGAACCTAAATCAGTTTGCTCGGGCTAATTTTCTTGAATGAGCAATGATACGTTTTATGTCCATGTTTGTAACAAAAGTTGCATTTGCTTTGGTTTCGAACATGTAAGATAGGGCCTTTAACAAAGGTGGTTGGATTTTGGTGAGAACTTCTCACAAATCCGATTACACTTCTTTTAGGAGCGTGACCCTTATTTGTAAGGATTATGTTCAAAGACTTACTACCAACCTCGAATTTCTTCAAGTTATCCTTAAATAGCAAGTTTTCCTTTTGGAGAGTTTCTAGATCATGACATTTTATACATGAAACTAATCTATTATGATATTTAGTTTTTAATTCATTGAAATTACAAGTAAGACTATCATGCTTCTTTTTTAGCAATTTGTATTTTCTACTCATAATCTTGAATTCATCAAATAAGTCATGGAAGGCATTTAATAATTTATCAAATGATAAATCTGCATCAATTAAATTCGTTACCTCTTCTCTGATGGCCAATAAGGCGTAATGAGCAACTTGTTCGGTGTTGGAACCCTCTTCTTCAGATGCGCTCGAGTCATCCCATGTTGCTTTGAGCGCCTTCTTCTTTGACATTCTCTTTTTGGCTTGGGGACAATCACTTTTGTAGTGTCCCGGCTTTTTGCATTCATAGTAAATAACTTGGTCCTTTTTGGGTTCAAATTTATTTTTTGAGTCATTCTTAAACTTGTTTCTTTTGATGAATTTTTTGAATTTCCTTGTCAGAAGAGCCAAGTCATCGTCACAGTCCTCATCACTTGAGTTCTCTCTCAAGTGGTCTTCTAAAGTTCTAAGTGTCATATCCTTCCTGTTTTTTGGAAGGATGTCTTCTTGCTCTTCATGAGCTTTGCAAGTCATATCGTAGGTCATTAATGACCTGATTAGTTCTTCAAGAGGAAAGTTATTTAGATCTTTAGCCTCTTGAATAGCAGTGACTTTAGGGTCCCAACTCTTAGGAAGGGATCTTAGAATCTTATTTACGAGCTCAAAATCCAAAAAACTTTTGTCGAGTCCTTTTAGACCATTGATGACATCCGTGAAACGGGTGTACATGTCGCCAATAGTCTCGCTCGGTTTCATCCGGAAAAGTTCAAAAGAATGTATCAAAAGATTGATTTTTGACTCTTTCACTCTACTTGTGCCTTCGTGAGTCACTTCAAGTGTATGCCAAATATCAAACACGGTTTCACAAACCGAAACATGATTAAATTCGTTTTTATCAAGCGCACAAAATAAGGCATTCATAGCCTTTGCATTAAGAGTGAAGGTCTTCTTCTCCAATTCATTCCAATCGATCAATGGAAGAGAAGACTTTGAAAATCCATTTTCGACAAGATTCCAAAGTTTAAAATCCATTGAAATAAGAAAGATCCTTATTCTGGTCTTCCAATAGGTGTAGTCCGTCCCATTGAACATGGGTGGATGTGTAATAGAGTGGCCCTCTTGGTTTCCGGCGTATGCCATCTCTCTTGGGTTTTAGGATCGAGAGCACTAAGAGGGGGGGGTGGTGAATTAGTGCAGCGGAAAACTTTCGACGATCAAAACTGCGTTCGTACGATAAAAGCGATTTTGGTGTGAAAGCCGATTCTAAGATTACTTTAACTTAAGATCAAGCGAGATGACGTTAAAGTAAATCTATGAAGGCAGTTTGCAGTTATGATGGAAATCAGAAATGTAAGTGCAAACCAAAATATGATGTTCATACGATAAAATCGATTTCCGTATAAACGTCGATTCAGAAAATACTTAACCTTAAAACACGTTCGTAAATGAGCAGAAGGCAGTAAGCTATTGAGGAGGTTTGTAGTAAAGATAAGAAGCTCAAAGTAAATGCAAACCGAGATTTAGAGTGGTTAGGTCAATCGTGACCTACATCCACTTTTGACTTCCTCCTCCGATGAGGTCACCGACGTCCACTAGAGGCCTTCCTTCAATAGGTAAAGGCCAACCACCCTTTTACAATTTCACTCCTTTTGATGGGCTTAGGAGACAACCCTTACAGATTTTTTACTCCTCTCTTGAATGATCAGAACTTGGAAGAAAAGAGGGAGAAGAACTTTTGGCCTTTACAACACTTTTGAGCTCTAAAAATCACAGAGTAAGATCAAGCTTTTGGTGGTTTTTTGGTGCCCTTTCATTGCTGAAAGGGTGGGGTATTTATAGGCCCCAATCCAGTTTGAATTTCGAACTCAAAACTGTCATTTTCCAGAATTTTGGGGTCTAGCGGTGCCACCGCCTGATTGGGGTGATTCCACTGCTTGGCAAAGCTCGAAGACTGAGCCTCTAGGTGGTGCCATCGCCTGACTGGAGCAGTTCCATCGCCTGGCAGAGCTCGGAGACCGAGCTTCTAGGCGGTGCCACCTCCTAATAAGGGTAGTTGCACCTCCTGGCAGAGCTCAGAGACCGAGCTCAAACGGTTCAACCGCTTGGCCTGGGTGGTGCCACCGCCCAGCTTTCCTGGGAGACTAAGCTCCTGGGCGGTGCCATCGCCGGCCAAGAAATCTGGGTCCTAATGGGTTGATCCATTCGGCCCAATCTGGGTCTGTCAAGGGTCCAATTGCCCCAAGATTAAGTTAATGGGATCACCTCCCATTTCTAACTTAATCATCGTGCTAACTACGATATTTCTTAAGACATTTTCTGCAACTTGCTCCGGTGCGTCAATCACTTCTTTCGGCGATGCTCCTGCGGACTTCCGGCAAACTCCTGGACTTGCGATGATCCACTTGGCGAGTTCCAATGAGCTTCTTTGGCAAGCTCCTGGACTTCTCGAATTTGTTCCCACAGAACCTCCGACGACCATCCGGACTTCCGTCGAACTCTCGAAACCCCAACGTGATCATAGTCTTGACTCCGGCGTAACTCCTACTGCATGTCTTACTTTTATCGTAGTTAATCTTGCACACTTATCTCAACATATAGATTAGATAATAAATGACAATTGACTTCATCATCAAAATCCAAGATTCAACATTGGCTACATTGTTGCTGGCGGTACCATCGCCCAGATATCCTATGGCATTGTCTTCCAAGCGGTGCCACTGTCGGTGAAGAATTTAGTGGTTGAATTGGGTGCTCAATTCGGCCCAATTCAGCCCTGTTAAGGACCCAATTGGCTCATAATTAAGTCAGTGGGATTACCTCCTAATCTTAACTTAATTTATGCTCTAACTATGATAATTAAAACAATTTATAGTGCATCTTGTTCTGGTGTGTCAATTACTCTTCTGGCAAGCTTCCAACGTACTTCCGGCGAACATCCGACGAACTCTCAGCATTGTTCCGACGGACTCCCGGCAAGCTCCTGGACTATACGATGATCTTCTTGGCGAGTTTCGATGAGCTTCTATGGCAAGCTCTTGGACTTCTCGGTTGGTTCCCGTAGAACTTCCGACGAATGTCCAAACTTCCATTGAACTCTCGAACTCCCAATGAGATCTCGATCTTGACTCCGACACAACACCTGCTTTATGTCTTACTCTCATCATAGTTAATCCTACACACTTTTCTCAACATATAGATTAGATCAAACAACTTACAATTGACTTTATCATCAAAATCTGAGATTTAATAATCTCTTTTTTTTTTATGATGACAATCAATTGATGACGGAGTTAACCTTAACTCCCCCTATCTATATGCCAATCTTGAGAAAAGCCATTCTTGAATTCAAGGCCTTTGAATTCAAGAAACAAATTGATAAGTTAAGTTCATTTAAACTTATCAATACACACATCATGATTCCTATCATGATCTAACATTCTCAAAATGATGTATAGGCATGACATCCATTTTTCAAGTATGATATTTCAAATATGAAAGATAACAAAGATAGCAATTCATCATTCTATGGCAAGATATCAATTGTAAAATTATAAATTAAGCTCTAGATATCTTATCATAATAAAGAAATTTTATCAAGCAAACATTTCAAGTATATATGATGAAATATATTGCATACATTTGTCATCAATTTACCACATTTTGATATTATTTCTCCCCCTTTGTCATCAACAAAAAAGGAGAAAGATTCAACAATTCAAGTGTAGTAAAAATTTATGCCATATTTCAACTTGTAAAAATTCTTACCAATCATATTTCAAGCATTCATGACATGATATTCAAAAGTTATCAACATTAAAAGTTATAAAAATTAAAGAGATAGCTTCCATCAACTTCTCTCCTTTTATTTTTTCATTAAAACTTTACATGAAGAAGGAATGTAAGGAAGAAATCCATTGAGAACCAACTTTGTGAAATGATTTGAATCAAATCAAAAATGATAAAAGAGTTTCATTAAATCATGCTTCAATTTTCACAAGGATCAAAATATTCATGTGAAATCAAATCCTCATTCTTGCAAGTGTTCATCTCATACAAAAAAATTCATAAAATTTTTTCCTTTATGAAAAAAGAATTCATGTGAAAGAATCATCATATGAAGGATAAAAGAAATTCCATGAATAAATCTTCATAATTGAGAGTAGCATCACATCAAATACATTTCTCATTAAAAATTCATAAGAGATAAATCCGTAAGAGATGCATTTGTCAATTAATTTCATGTATCAAAAATCATTAAGTGATGGAGCAAGGGTACGAAGTAAACTTGATACCAAGGGAGATAAAAACCAAATAGGTTCATGAAAACTCTATTTATGAAGTACAAAAAGATAGTCCAGAAAAGATATACATCAAATTCATGCATTTGGACAAATTATCATTCCTAATTCTGTAAATGATCATAATACATCAAGTCATAGATACCAACAGTTAAATGTATCAAGGAATTTATCCATTCAAAAGATATATCAAGTCTAATTTTTAGAGTGATATATTCATTAAAGTAAGCTCAAAATTTAACCATCAAGGTAGTTAGCACAGAATTTTACTATAAAAGTAAGTAGCATTTTAGGTATCAAAGCACAACATTGCGATCATCAAGGTAAGTAGCATTTTAAGCACAATATTGCGATCATTAAAGTAAGAAGCATTTTAAGTTTACAACATTAAGGTAAACAACATAATAAAGAGGAATTGTGTCCACTTCTCCTCAAATACATGCACAGCTTATTCAGGTGGTGGAAAGTTAAAATGTCTAAACAAAATATTAAACTGTTGATGAATTTGTTGCAATTCAGTTAAGATTTGATCTTGGCATTGTTCAAGTCGATCTTGTCATTGTTCAAAATGATCTATCCGAGTCCCTATGTCGTCGATAGATGAGGGAGGTGCTTGCTCGTCTGGAGGTGATTCCTCAAAGGGACCAGTTGGAGAAGATAGATTACCCCTAAAAATTAATGTTTCAGGTTCTAGTTCGGGTTGGAGGGGATCAGTCCTTCTAGGCAATTTAATCCATATACCATTTCTAAATGTACATCTCGTCCATCGAAGTAGATTTTTATTTATGATACTAAATCTGTCTAGTTTTATAACTTCTTCTTCGGGTGGAATGACAATATCATAGGCATAGAGTAGTCTTGTGATTAAGCCACCATATGGAAGTATCATGTCCTTTTTTGATATTCAATCATATTTTGTTAGATTAGATAACCAAAATAATTGTTATGTCCCTTCATAATCCAATACATGGTACCTAGTTTCATTTGGCTTACTTCATCATGATGATATTGCTTTGGGAGAATGATACTTATCAAGATGTGATGAAGTATTTTGGTGCTTAAAGATAGTAAATGTTCACAGCTTTTTGGAAGAATTATTAAGTTAGGATTGCCAAAAATTGTTCTTAAGGCATCAACATAAGTAGTCCCAACTGTTTCATCATCCTATTGTCCTCTAAAATAACACCCCCTTTCTTTTACTAGAATTCCTATGATGTTGCAAATTGATCTATCTGTAATGGGTATTTGATGTCCTAATAGATAGGTAGATACCCTCTCTTCTTCATCTATATGTAAATTATTGTAAAATAGCCTAATAAGTCTAGGGTAAATAGGTTCACTAATTTGAAGAATTGGGAGAATGTCTAGATTAGCAAACCATTGAATAGGTTCCAAATCACTTAACTCATCTAAATCAACATATTTACCCTTGTGAACATGTCTAGACTCTATGGAAGAAAATTTTAGGGCATGTTGATTAGAATCGAAAAGTAGGGAGTCATAATTTTCATCTAATCTCCTCTTCCCTTTGTATCTAGAGGATCTTCTAGAAGCCACTGAGACTATAATAATGAAGGCAAATAAGGAGCAAGAACAAGTAATACAAAGGAGAATCAATTTGGTGTAGATATTACCTTAGTAGTTCTCCTCTCTAGTAATTATTCAAAGAATGTCGAAGAAAGCCATTGAGACTATAATAATGAAGGCAAATAAGGAGTAAGAACAAGTAATACAAAGGAGAATCAATTTGGTGTAGAGATTACCTTAGTATTTCTCCTTTCTAGTGATCATTCAAAGAATGTCGGAGATTGATCCTTAATCTAGTGGGAAGTGGGGATTTTTGAGTTGCTAGAGAGAGAGCAATCGGTTTAGAGCTGTTTGGAGGAATGCAGAATGTATTGGGGTCGGTTCTACCACCTGCCCTAACTTAAGTTTATAAGGGGGTCAGGTTACGGGCGGTGGCACAACTAGCTGGGCCGTGCTACCGCCTGGCACCCGTGACATCTGGCGGTGCCACCACCTATAGGCAGTGAACACTACTCACATAGTTATGTGGGGCTATCATTGGTGATTTCAACTTGAAAGAAATTTTTGTTTATGAAGCACACAACCTTATTTACATCATCATGTAAAAATTCGCATCATAAGAGGAGAAGATTCGTACATTCATGATTGATCATATAAAATGTATACTATACTCAAACATTATATAAAACTCGTATGTTTACAATAAGTTTATGATTCATCATATAAAATTTATACGCAAGCATCGTAAAAACTTGTATGGAAAAATGCATATGGCTCATTGCGCACACTATAAGATCATGATTCATGTGAGTGATCTAAGGAAGGTCCTCCAAACACAGATTCAAGATCTTGTTAGATAGAATTCGATCTGAAAAAGAATTTTGGAGGGAATGTATCCTAAAAATTTAGGAATCTGGAAGAAGTTAGAAAGGGAACTTGTGCATAAGAGTTTTTCTATTTTAGAGATTGAGATCAAGTGTTTAACACACAAGGTTTCAAATAATTATTGCATCATGATCTTATAAGTATCATTTTGTAATTAACAGTTTTAATTCTTATGATATCCTTTTTATTATTTTGGCTAGAGAGCTTTATGAGTTATTTTTGGATATTTGGTCATAAGTCTCGAGCATCCAAAATCATAGTATCATCTCTTGCTCCTAGCTCGTGATGGTATATTTTTCTACAAAAAAAGATGATTTTTAGATACCCATTTCACCTTGGATGCCTCAAAAATCGATCTACATAGCTTATCATTTTGCATCGAGTCATTTGAGGTTCTTTTAGGAACCCAAATCAATTTATGTGGACTATATTTCTTGAATGGACATTTGTACGCAACATATCTAGGTTTGCAACAAAAGTTGCATTTGGGGTGAGGTGATACATGCAAGGTAGGGCCTTTAATAAAAGTGGTTAGATTTTGATGAGAGCTACTCATAAATTCGATTCCGCCTTTCCTATGAACATGACCCTTGTTGGCAAGGATCATATTCAAGGACTTGCTACCAACCTCAAATTTCTTCAAGGTATCTTTGAGTAGCAAGTTTTCCTTTTGAAGTATTTCTAAATCATGACATTTTGTACAGGATGCTAAGCTATTTTCATGCTCAATCTTTACTCTATCAAATTTGCTAATAAGAGAAGCATGTTCCTTTTTCAAAGAGTTGTACTTTTTACTTAAGGTTCTACATTCATCAAACAATTCATGAAAAGCACTTGAAAGCTCATCGAAAGTTAAATTTGTGTCTAATGAATTTATTACCTTATCTCCAATGGCCATTAGTGTATAGTGAGCAACTTTCTCGGTGTTGGTTGGCTCCTCTTTTTCAGAAGCGCTTGAGTCGTCCCATGTAGTTTTGAGCGCCTTCTTCTTGGTTGCCTCCTCTTTGCTTGGGGTCATTCACTCTTGAAGTGTCTTGGCTTCTTGCATTCATAGCATATCACTTGTTCTTTCATTGGTTTAAATTTATTTTTAGTATCATTTTTTAATTTATTTTTTTTATAATTTTTTTAAATTTTTTTGTTAATAGTACTAAGTCTTCATCAAGGTCCTCATCACTTGAGTTTTCTTTCAAGTGATCTTTTTGTATTCTCAGTGTTATATCCTTCCTATTCTTTGGAAGGGTGTCCTCAAGCTCTTCATGAGCTTTACATGTCATTTCATAGGTCACTAGTGACCCGATTAGTTTTTCAAGAGAAAAATTATTTATATCTTTGGCCTCTTAAATGACCATTACTTTAGGGTCCTAATTTTTTGGTAGGGATCTTAAAATCTTATTAACAAGTTCAAAATCTGAGAAACCTTTACCAAGTCCTTTTATACCATTGATGACATCCGTAAATCGGGTGTACATGTCTCCAATGGTCTCACTCGGTTTCATTTGAAACAACTCATAAGAATGCACTAAAAGATTAATTTTTGACTCCTTCACTCTACTAGTGTCTTCATGAGTCACTTCGAGTATGTGCAAAATGTCAAAAGTCGTTTCACAAATCGATACTCGATTAAACTTGTTTTTATCTAATGCACAAAACAAGGCATTCATAACCTTTGCGTTTAAAGCGAAAGTCTTCTTCTCCAAATCATTCCAATCGTTCATTGGAAGAGAAGAATTTTGAAAGTCATTTTCTATAATATTCCATAATTTAAAATCTATTGAAATTAGGAAGATCCTCATTCTAGTCTTCAATATGTGTAATCCGTCTCATTGAACATAGGCAGACATGTAATTGAATGGCCCTCTAGGTTGCCAGCAAATACCATCTCTCTTGGGTTTAAAACCAAATAAAGTGAACCTTGCTCTGATACCAATTGTTAGGATCAAGAGCGGCACTAAGAGGGGGGGTGAATTAGTGCAGTGGAAAACTTTCATGATTTCAAAAAATTATTTGTTTCATTTAAAACCAATTCCGACGAAAATGGTTTTGATTAAATCAGTTTCGGAGAAAAGTTGAACTTGAAAGCTTTCGTAAAAGTGCAAGAGAAAATTAAGGAGATTTGCAATAATGTAAATTGCTCAAATGAAAAGCAAACTAGGATTTAGAGTGGTTCGGTCAACATGACCTACATCCACTTTCAGATTCCTCCTTCGACGAGGTCTCCGGTGTCCACTAAAGGCCTTCTTTTAATAGGTGAAGACCGAACACCTCTTTACAGCACTTTCTCCTTTTCTCGGGTTTAGGGGTTGTCTTACAAGTCTCACTCCTTTCTTGGATGGTTACAAGGTTAAGAGATGAAGGAGGATAATTCTAACTTTTAGAATACTTTAAGATTCAAGACTTCAAGATTAAGCCAATAGTTTCATGCCCTTTTATGCAGAAAAGGGTGGGGTTTTTATAGGCCCTAATGACTTTAAAATTGGAGCCAAAAAGTGTAACATCCCCGGAATCCGGGGTACTAGCGGTACCACCACCGTTTTTGGGCGGTACTACCACTGCGGATTTGACTCTACGCGATATTACCACCGAACAAGGGTGGCACCACCATTGGTAGCATTACTACCGATGGTACCACCACCCAGATATCCTAGGGCACTATCTTCCTAGCGGTGCCATCGCCGGCCAAGAATTCAAGTACTGAATTGGGTTCTCAATTCGGCCCAATTCAGCCTTGTTAAGGGCCTAGTTGTCCCATAATTAAGTTAGTAGGATTACCTCCCAATCCTAACTTAATTTATGCTCTAACTATGATAATTAAGATAATTTATAGTGCATCTTATTCCGGTACATCAATTGCTCTTTCGACGAGCTTCCGACATACTTTCGGCGAACATCCAACGAACTCTCAGCAATGTTCCGGCGGACTTCCGGCAAGCTCCTGGACTATACGACGATCTTCTTGGTGAGTTCTGATGAGCTTCTATGGCAAGCTCTTGGACTTCTCGGTTAGTTCCCGCAGAACTTTTGATGAACGTTCGAACTTCCATCGAACTCGTGAACTCCCAATGAGATCTCGATCTTCACTTTGGCACAATACCTACTTTATGTCTTACTCCCATCGTAGTTAATCCTGCATACTTTTTTCAACATATAGATTAAATCAAACAACTTATAATTGACTTCATCATCAAAATCCAAGATTAAAAAATAAATACCCCTTACTTCTCAACTAGAAAAGCACAGAGAAGTGATAAGAACTGAATTGAAACTATAGTGATATAGCTTGCAAAAGTTGCGAGTCACTTCCATCGTTTCTAAGTGTGAAAGTCTGTAGAAGGAGAGTGAGCCACTTATGAAAGTTCTATAAATGGGCGATTGATCTATGCCCTTTAAGAAAGAACAATAGTGGAAACCGTATTAGGATCGAATCGGTACTAAGAGGGGGCGGTGAATTAGTGCAGTGGATAAAAATATCGGTTTAGAAATCTTCGTTTATTAAAAAAAAAAATCTCGGAAGATAGCTTGAAAGTGTGTTTGTTCATAAGGGTAGTGAAAGCCATATAAGGAGGAAGTGAAGCAATTACAAAGTAAGTAAATAACAATAATAAAAATGCAAACCAAAATTTATAGTGGTTCGGTCGTTGTGACCTACATCCACTTCGATTCCTCCTCCGTTGTGGTCACCAGCATCTACTAATGGTCTTCCTTCAATGGGTGAAGACCAACCGCCTCTTTACAGTGCTTTCTTCTTTTCATAAGTTTAGAAGATAACCCTTACAAGCCTCACACCTCTTTTAAATGATCACAACACTATAAAGGGAGAAGGAGGATGCTTTGCACTTTTACAACACTTTTAACACCCCAAGAATTCAATATATTGTTCACACTTTCGTTGTCCTTTTATGCAAAAAAGGGTGGGTTATCTATATGCCCCAATGGCTTTAGAATTGGAGCAAAAAAGTGTTACATCCCTAGATTTCGGGGTACTGACGGTACCACCGTCATTATTGGGCGGTACTATCGCTTGTAGACTGACACTAGGCGATACCATCACCTGACAAAGCTTGGAGATTGGGCTCTAGTGGTACCACCGCCTGACAGAGTAGTGCCACCGCTTGACAGCATTAATTACCGACAGTACCACCGCCCAAAGCACTTGGGAGATTGAGTCCCAAATGGTGCCACTATCGACTGTGACTTCAAGTGCTGAATGGACTATTCAACTGGCCCATTTCAGCACTGTTAAGGGCCTAGTTGGCTCCTAATTGAGTTAGTGGGATTACCTCACAATCCTAACTCTACTTAAGGTCTAACTATGATAATTAAGATATTTAAACAAGCAAACTCTGTTCGTTATGTCAATTGTTCTCTTGGCGAACTTCCGATGAACTTCCGATGAACTCTCAGCGAACTTCTGATGAACTCTTAGTAAACTTCCGACAAACTCTAAGCGAACTTCCGGCGAACTTTCGACAAACTTTCAGCACATCGTCTGAATCTTTGACGTATCATCCAATCTTTGACTCGAGCCCAACATATACTTTATGCCTTACTGCTATCATAGTTAATCCTGTACACTTATCTCAACATATAGATTAGATCAAATAATTTACTAATTGATTTCATAATCAAAATTCGAGATTCAACAATCTCTCTCTTTT
Source organism: Musa acuminata subsp. malaccensis (assembly GCF_000313855.2). NCBI lineage: Eukaryota > Viridiplantae > Streptophyta > Magnoliopsida > Zingiberales > Musaceae > Musa > Musa acuminata. The sequence goes on from NW_008991503.1 coordinate 288,502, forward strand.
TTATGATGACAACCAAATGATGATAGAGTTAACCATACCTCCCCCTATCTATATACCATGCTTAAGAGAAGACACTTGAATTCACAACCTTAAATTCAAGCTTAAATCAATTTTAATTAGAAATCACATGCATTGTGCATCATCGTATTTTCAAGCCATCAAGATATTAAATGCACAATTTCATCACTTCATGCATGATACATCATCTTGATATAACCTTTATGATACTTTTATTATTGTATTGTAACATTCAAAAGTTCACAATATTAAGAAGAATTCGACATTGCATCGTTGCATGGTTACATTCAAAAGTTCTCAATATCAAAAGTTATCATTATTAAAGAGATCAAAGTAAACACAACATCAAAGTTGTCGACTTTAAAGGTTCACAACATTAAAGAGAGAGATTCCGTCAACTTCTCCCCCTTTATCATCAACAAAAAGACATACATTAGTTATTCAAGTGGTGGTAAATCAAAATGTCTAAACAAAGTATTAAGTTATCGATGAATTTGTTGTAACTCAATTAAGATTTGATCTTAACGTTGTTCAAATCGATCCATTCAAGAGCCTATGTTGTCGGCAGATGATGAGGGTGCTTGCTCTGTTGGAAGTGTTGCCTTAAAGGGACCAGTAGGAGGAGATTGATGTTCCCTATATATTGGTGTTTCAGGTTCTGGATCAGGTGGGAGGGGATTAGTCCTTCTAGGTAATCTAGTCCAAATCCCATTTCTGACTATACATCTTAATCTTCTAAGCAGGTTTCTATTTATGATATTAAATCTATATAGTTTCAAGATTTCTTCATCAGGTGGAATGACTATGTCATATGCATGAATTAGTCTAGTGATCAAGCTACCATATGGAAGCATCATATCCTTTTTTGATAGTTCAATTATGTTTTATTATATCAGGTAACCAAAACAATTGTTATGTCCCTTCGTAATCCAATACATCGTTCCTAATTCCATTTGGCTAACTTCATCATGATGATATTATTTTGGGAGTATAATACTTATCAAGATGTGATGAAGCAATTTGGTGTTGAAAGATAGTAAATATTCATAACTTTTTGGAAGGATAGACAAGTTTGAATTACCAAAAATGGTACCTAAGGCTTCAGAATAAGTGACCCCAATTGATTGTTCATCCCATTGTCCTCTAAAGTAACAACCTCTCCCTTTTTCAGCAATTCGTATGAGGTTGTAAATTACGCTATTAGTAATGGGTATGTGATGTCCTAAAAGATAAGTAGATATCCAATCGTATTCATCCACATGCAAGTTATTGTAAAACAACCTAATAAGTCTAGGATAAATAGGTTCACTTATTTAAAGAATTTCGAGAATATCTAGGTTAGTAAACTATTGAATTGGTTCCAAGTTACTCAACTTATCTAAATCTACGTATTTACCTTTATGAACATTTCTAGACTCTATCGTTGGAAATTTAAGGGCATCTTGAGGAGAATCAAAGAGTAGGGAATCATAAGTTTCATCTAATCTCTGCTTCCCTTTGATCCTTTTAACAACTTTTAAGTGAGATTGCTTGGGATTAGATTAAAACCTAGCATAAAGTCCTACAATGTCCGGTCTAGTTGTAGTGAGGTATGGTAAGCTACCTATTATACCCCTATAAGTTTTTTGATCAAAGCTTTCTCCACTTTCGTCAATGTCTAACTTAGCGGAGGTACTCATAGGAGTATTAATAGCCTTGGAACTATCCATATTAAATCATTTTAGCAAGTCTAATGTGTTTGACTAAGAAAAATACCATTACTAAGTTGTTTGATTTGTAAGCCTAAAAAAATGAAAGTTAGTTCCCCAATTAAATTCATTTCAAACTCTAGGCTCTTACTCTTGGTAAACAATTCGCATAAGGATTCATTTGTAGAATTAAAATAATATCATCAAATAAATTTGAACAATAAGAAAGTTATTTTTAAAATTTTTAATAAATAACGTAGTATCAACTTTGCCTTTAAAGAAATTATTTTGGATAAAAAAGGAGCTAAGTCTCTCATACCAAGCCCTTGGGGCTTGGTTTAATCCATAGAGAGCTTTAGTCAATTTAAACACATGATTTGGTAAATTATCATTCTCAAATCCAGGAGGTTGTTCAATATAAACTACTTCGGAAATAAAGCCATTTACGAAAGTACTTTTAACATCCATTTGAAATAACTTAAAATTATTACCAATAGCATAAGCAAGGAGCATCCTTATGACTTCTAATCGTGCCACAGGAGTGAAGGTTTCTTCATAATCGATACCTTCTTCTTGGTTGAAACCCTTGGCCACCAATCTACCATTATTTCTAACCACGATACCAAATTCATCTTGCTTGTTTCTAAAGACCCATTTAGTATCAATAACTAAATGGTCATTTGGCCTCGGAACAAGCTTCTACACCTCATTTCTCTCAAATTGGTTCAACTCTTCTTGCATTGTGTAACCCATGAATCATCTTTCAAGGCCTCGTCAGTGCATTTAGGTTCAATTTGAGAAAGAAAAGTGGTGTTGGCACAAAAATTTTTAAGAGAAGAATGAGTTTGAACCCCTTTTGATGTGTCTCCTATGATTAGCTCCTTAGGATGAGCATCTACATACTTCCTTTCCTTGGATAAGGATGTTTCGGAAGAAGATGTATCCAAGTTGCTAGTTTGAGGAGAGGGTTCATTTAAATTCAAAGCATCAAAATTAAAATCATCATCAAATTCATTTTTCTTAAATTCGAAAACGTTATTAAAGATAACATGAATAGACTCTTCTATAATCAAAGTTCTTTTGTTAAAGATACAAAAGGCTTTAGAAATAGAAGAATAGCCAAGAAGATCGTCGTGAAGTCCGAGAGCTTGCCGGGACTAACTGAGAAGTCTAGGAGCTTGCCAAAGAAGCTTGCTGGAACTTGCCAAGAAGATCGTCGTGAAGTCTAAGAGCTTGCCGGGAGTCCACTAGAACATTGCCAAGAGATCGTCGGAAGTTCACCGGAAGCTCGCTAGAAGAAACTAGACTTATAGATTTGTTTAGCTTAGGAAATGTCTTAGAATTCATAGTTAGCATATAATTGAGATTCGAATTGCGCCAACCTAATTAGGTGCCAATTGGGCCCATGTAAGAATTGTATTGGGCCCAATGAAAAGGCCCAAACAATGCTCCAAGAGGTAACACCGTCGTGGCATATTCTCTGAGACTATGTCAGGTGGTGGTACTGCCCAAACACAGCCTCCGAGAGGTTGCAAGAAGTGGTACCGCCCAGTAGCAGGGTGCTAGATGGTAGCACCACCCCTGTCAAGCAATGGTACCGCCCAATGTTGGACTGACACTAGCGGTGGTACCGCCCAACATAGGTGTTGGTACCGCCCGTACCTAAGAAACCCAGGATAAAATGTTTTTAGGCTCCAAGTTTGAATCAACTTGAGGCCTATAAATACCCCTCTCATCCCTCCAAGTTATAAATACCCCTCTCATCCCTCCACATTTCATTACAAAGATCATCAATGTCAATAGTATATACATTATTTTATTTTAGGGCAATCATAGTTATGTTTTTGTGTGATTTTCCAATAATGCAAGCATTGGATTTAAATCTAATGATGTATCCTTTATCACACAATTGACTAATGCTCAAAAGATTATGCTTTAAGCCATTAACCAACAACACATCTTCAATCAAAAAGTTAGATTTATTACCTATGGTTCCTTTGCCAATGATTTTACCCTTGTTGTTGTCTCTAAAGGTTACATACCCTTCGTCTAGGCTAGTGAGTTTAGAGAATTGAGATGGATCTTCGATCATGTGCCTTGAGCATCCATTATCGAGGTACTATCTCTTGGTCCTAGCTTGTGATGGTAAACATTTCTACAAAAAATGATGATTTTTAGGTACCCATTTGGCCTTGAGTGCCTCAAAAATCGATCTACTCAACTTATCATTTTGTATAGAGCATTTTACGGTTCCTTTAGGAACCCAAATTAATTTGTGTGGACTATATCTCTTAAATGGAAATTTATAAGCAACATATCCAAATTTATAATAAAAGTTGCATTTGTTTCGGGGTGAAACATGTAAAGTTGGGCCTTTAACAAAGATAGTTGGATTTTTATGAGTGTTACTCCCAAATCCGATTCCATCTCTTCTATGAACATGATTCTTACTTGCAAGAATCATGTTTAAGAATTTTCTACCTATTTCAAAATTTTCTAAGGTTTCATGTAGTTGTAAATTATCCCTTTTAAGTATTTCTAATTCATCACATTTTGTGCAAGGAGCTAAACTATCATCATGCTCAATTTTTAATCTATCAAAATCACTAGTAAGAGAAGTATGCTCTTTTTTCAACCATTTATATTTTTTACTAACTAACTTACATTCATCAAATAAATCATGAAAAGCACTTAGTAATTCAACAAAAGATAAATTTGCATCTAATGAACTGCTTACCTCATCTCCGATAGCCATTAGTGCATAGTGAGCAACTTGCATTCGTAGCATATAACTTGTTCTTTCTTAGGTTCAATTTTATTTTTAGTATTATTTTTAAATATATTTATTTTTATAAATTTTTGAACTTTCTTGTCAAGAGTGCCAAGTCATTATTATAATCCTCATCACTTGAATTTTATTTCAAGTGGTCTTCATGAGTTCTTAGTGTCATACCCTTCCTGTTCTTTGGAATGTTGTTCTTAAGTTCTTCATGAACATTGCAAGTTATCTAATAGGTCATTTGTGACCCGATAAATTCTTTGAGAGTGAAGTTATTTAAATCCTTTGCTTCTTAAATAGCAGTTACTTTAGGATCCCAACTCTTTCAAAGGGATCTTAGTATCTTGTTAACAAGTTCAACATTAGAAAAACTTTTACCAAGGGCTTTTAGACCATTTACGGTATCCGTAAACTTGGCGTACATGTCTCCAATGGTCTCACTTGGTTTCATACAAAACAATTCATAACTATGAACCAAAAGATTGATTTTTGACTCTTTAACCCTACTTTTGCCTTCGTGTGTGATTTCAAGTATATGCTAAATGTTATAAGTCGTTTCACAAATAGAAACTCAATTGAATTCATTTTTATCCAAAGCACAAAACAAAGCATTCATAGCTTTAGCGTTCAAAGAGAAAATCTTTTTCTCTAAATCATTCCATTCCGACATTGGAAGAGAAGACTTTTGAAATCCATTTTCAATGATATTCCATAACTCAAAATCCATAAAAATTAAGAAGATATTCATACTAGTTTTCCAATATGTGTAATCCATCCCATTGAACATGGGAGGACAAGTGATAGAATGACCCTCTTGATTGACGACAAAAGTTATCTCTCTTGGGTTTTAAACCAAATTGAGAGTAAATCGTGCTCTGATACCAATTGTTAGGATCGAGTTGGCACTAAGAGGGGGGGTGAATTAGTACAACAGATAAAAATATCGGTTTAAAAATCTTTGTTTATTAAAAAAAATGATCTCGGAAGATAGCTTGAAAGCATGTTTGTTCGTAAGGATAGTGAAGCTAAGTAAGGAGGAAGTGAAGCAATTATAAAGTAAGTAAATGACAATAATAGAAATGCAAACAAGAATTTATAGTGGTTTAATCATTGTGACCTATATCAACTTCCGATTCGTCCTCCTTCGAGGTCACTAGCATCCACTAATGGTCTTCCTTCAATAGGCGAAGATCAACCACTTCTTTACAGTGCTTTCTCCTTTTCACCGGTTTAGGAGATAGCCCTTACAAGCCTCACACCTCTCTTGAATGATCACAACACTAGAAAGGGAGAAGGAGAACTCTTTGTACTTTTATAATACCTTTAACACCCCAAGAATTCAAGATATTATTTACACTTTCATTGCCCTTTCATGCAGAAAAGGGTGAGGTATTTATAGGCCCCAATGGTTTCAGAATTGGAGCAAAAAAAGTGTCACATCCCTGGATTTTGGGGTACTGGCGATACCACCGCCATTATTGGGTGGTATTACCACCTGCAAACTGACACTAGGCGATACCACCGCTTAGTTTGGGCAGTACGACTGCTTGATAGAGCTCGAAGATCAAGCTCTAGCGGTACCACCACCTAACAGCATTAACTGTCGACTGTACCATCGCCTAGTCTGGGTGGTACCACCGCCCAGAGCACTTGGGAGACTGAGTCCCAAGCGGTGCCACTATCAGCCATGACTTTATGTGCTGAATGGACTATTCAACCCACTCATTTGAACCCTTTTAAGGGCCTAGTTGGCCCCTAATTGAGTTAGTGAGATTATCTCCCAATCCTAACTCAACTTAAGGTCTAACTACAATAATTAAGACATTTAAACAAGCAAACTCTGTCTGGTATGTCGATTGTTCTCTCGGCAATCTTCTGACGAACTTCTCGACAAACTTCTGATGAACTCTCGGTGAACTTCCGATGAACTCTCAGTGAGCTCCCAACAAACTCTCGGTGAACTTTTGGCAAACTTCCGGCATATCGTCTGAATCTTAGACGTATCGTTTGATCTTTGACTCCGGCCCAACATCTGCTTTATGTCTTACCACTATCGTAGTTAATCTTGCACACTTATCTTAACATATAGATTAGATCAAATAATTTTTTAATTTATTTCATCATCAAAATCCGAGATTCAACAAACCGATGACCTCATTGGAGGAGGTGTCGGTAGTAAATATAGGTCAGACGATCGAACTACTATAAAATTGGTATGTTCTCTTCTTGATACGTACTTTACTTTTGCTATATTCTACTTTACTACATTGCAAATTGTCTAATCCCTTCCTCTCTACTCACTTACAAATTTATTTGAGTCAAACATCTTTATAAAATGTTTTTGTCGAACTAAGAGTTTTATCGCATAATTTTTTTTGAAGTTATTTAATTTAAATTTATCATTTTTATCTGCTACACTAATTCACCCCCCCCCCCCCCCCCCTCCAACACCCCTCTCAGTGTTGTTCTTGATCTTAACAATTGGTATTAGAGCGAGGTCAGTCTCATTTTGGTTTGAAACCCATGAAAGATGATATTTGCCAGCAACCAAGAGGGTCATTCAATCACATGTCCATCAATGTTCAATGGGACGGATTACACCATCGAAAAACTATAATGAAGATTTTTCTAATTTATATAGATTTTGAGTTATGAAACATTATGGAAAATGGCTTTCAAAAGTCTTCTCTTCTAATGAATCATTATAATGAGTTAGAGAAGAAAACTTTCTCTTTAAATGCCAAGGCTATGAATGTCTTATTTTGCGCTTTAGATAAAAATGAGTTCAATCGAGTGTCTATTTATGAAATGACTTTCAATATTTGACACACACTCAAAATCACTCACGAGGGTACTAGTAAAGTAAAGGAGTCCAAAATAAATCTTTTAGTCCATTCTTATGAATTGTTTCGGATGAAACCAAGTGAGACCATTAGAGACATGTATACCCGATTTATGAATGTCATCAATGGTCTAAAAGCGCTTGGTAAAAGTTTTTATAACTTTAAACTCATTAATAAAATATTGAGATCCCTTCCAAAGAGTTGAGACCTTAAAGTAACGGTCATTCAAAAGGCCAAGGATTTGAATAATTTCCCTCTCGAAGAACTTATCGGGTCGTTAATGACCTATGAGATGACTTGCAACACTCATGAAGAGCTTGAGAACAACCTTCTAAAGAATATGAAGGATATAACACTAAGAACTCATGAATACCACTTGAAAGGAAGTTCAAGTGATGAAGACTATGATGATGACTTGGTACTCTTAACAAGAAAGTTCAAAAAATTCATAAAAAGAAATAAATCTAAAAATGATAATTAAAATAAAATTGAACCCAAGAAAGAATAACTTATATGCTACAAATATAAGAAGCCAGGACATTTCAAAAGCAAATGTCCCAAAGTGAAGAAGAAATAATCAAAGAAGAAGAAGATGCCCAAAACAACATGGGATGATTTGAGCGATTCTAAAGACAAAGAACAAAGCAACAAGAAAATTGCCAACTACATACTAATGGCTATCAAAGATGAGGTAAGTAGTTCATTAGATGTAAATTTATCTTTCAATGAGCTTTCATGATTTATTCGATGAATATAGAATAATGAGCAAAAAATATAATTCTTTGAAAAAGGAGCATACCCTTTTAAATAATGAATTTGAAAAACTAAGTATGAAAATTCTTCGTTACCTCCATGCACTAAGTGTTAACACTTAGGGGCACTTGAGAAAGAAAACTTGCTACTCAAAGAAACTCTAGAAAAGTTTAAGATTGGTAGCAAGTCCTTAAACATGATCTTTGCCAATAAGGGTCACGTTCATAAAAGAGGTAGAATCGGATTTGTGAGTAGCTCTCACCAAAATCCAACCACCTTTGTTAAAGGCCCTACTTTGCATGTATCACCCCCTACCAAATGCAATTTTTGTTGTAAACTCAAATATGTTGCTTATAAATATCCATTTAAGAGATATAGTCTACACAAATTAATTTGAGTTCCTAAAAGAAACGCAAAGAACTCTATGCAAAATGATAAGTTGAGTAGATCGATTTTTGAGATACCAAAGGTCAAATAGATACCTAAAAATCACTCTTTTTTTTAGAAATGTTTACCATCACAAGTTAGGAGCAAGAGATAGTACCTTGATAGTGGATGCTCAAGGCACATGATCGGAGATCTATCTAAATTCTCTAAGTTACTGGCCTACATGAAGGGTATGTCACCTTTGGAGACAACAACAAGGGTAAAATCATTGGCAAAGGAACCATAGGTAACAAATCTAACTTTTTAATTGAAGATGTGTTATTGGTTGATGGCTTAAAACATAATCTTTTGAGTATTAGTCAATTATGTGATAAAGGATACATCATTAGATTTGAATCCAATGCGTGCATTATTGAAAACCACATAAAAACACACCTATGATTGCCCTAAACTAAAATAATGTATACACAATTGACATTGATGATCTTTATAATAAAATGTGTTTTTCGATTTTAAATGACGATGCTTGGCTTTGACATAAGATATTAGGTTATGCTTATATGAAACTAATCTCTCAAATCTCATCTAGAGAACTTGTAAGAGGTATTCCTAATATTAAATTTGTTAAAGATAATGTATATGATGCATGTCAACTAGAAAAACAAATAAAAGGTAGTTTTAAATCAAAGAATCAAATAAGCACCTCTAGACCATTGCAATTGATTAATATGGATTTGTTTGGACCAATTGATACAACAAGCCTAGGAGGTAGCAAATACGCCTTTGTAATTTTAGACGATTATAGTAGATACACTTGGACATACTTCTTGACACATAAAAGTGATTGCTTTAAGTGTTTTTCTAAGTTTTGTAAACTTGTTCAAAATGAAAAAGGCATTATGATTTCATCAATTCGGAGTGATCATGGTGGTGAAATTCAAAACCATGATTTTCAAAACTTTTATGAATCTAATGGATATAACCATAATTTCTCTACTCCAAGAAATCCTCAACAAAATGGAGTAGTAGAAAGAAAAAATAGGATTTTACAAGAAATGGGAAGAACCATGTTGAACGAACATAGCCTACCCAAATATTTTTGGGTCAAAGCTGTTAATATGACATGCTATGTCATGAATAGAATTCTATTAAGACCATTACTTTCCAAAACTCCTTATGAATTATGGAATAACAAAAAACCTAATATTTTATATTTTAAAGTTATTGGTTGTAAATGTTTTATCTTGAATGATAAATATTCCTTAGGAAAGTTTGATGCAAAATTCGATGAACACATTTTTCTTAGTTATTCTTCTATTTCTAAAGTCTTTTGTGTCTTTAATAAAAAAACATTGGTTATAGAAGAGTCTATTCATATTGTCCTTAATGAAGTTTTCAAATTTAAGAAAAATAATTTTGATGATAATCTTAATTTTGATGCTTTGAATTTGAATGAAACCTCTCCTCCAACTAGCAACTTGGATACATCTTCTTTTGAAACATCCTTACATAAGGAATGGAAGTATATAAATACTCATCCTAAGGAGCTAATCATAGGAGACACATCAAAGGGTGTTCAAACTCGTTCTTCTTTTAAAAATTTTTATGCCAACTCTACTTTTCTTTCTCAAATTGAACCAAAATGCATTGATGAAGCATTGAAAAATGATTCATGGGTTATTGCAATGCAAGAAGAGTTAAACCAATTTGAGAGAAATGAGGTGTGGAAACTTGTTCTGAGACTTAGTGATCATTTAGTTATTGGTATTAAATGGGTCTTTAGAAACCAACAAGATGAATTTGGTATCGTGGTTAGAAACAAGGCTAGATTAGTGGCCAAGCGTTTCAACCAAGAAGAAGGTATCGATTATGAAGAAACATTCGCTCTTGTGGCAAGATTAGAAGTTATAAGGATGCTCCTTGTCGATGTAGTAGTAATAATTTTAAGTTATTTCAAATTAATGTCTTAAATGGTTTTATTTCCGAAGAAGTGTATGTTGAACAACCACCCAGATTTAAGAACTCTTATTTTTCTAATCATGTGTTTAAATTAACTAAAGCTCTCTATGGATTAAAACAAGCCCCGAGGGCTTGGTATAAGAGACTTAGCTCCTTTCTTATCCAAAATAACTTTCTTGTTGTTCAAATTTATATCGATGATATTATTTTTGGTTCCACAAATGAATTCTTATGCGAATCGATTACCAAGAATATGAGCCAAGAGTTTGAATTGAATTTAATAAGTGAACTAACTTTCTTTTTAGGCTTACAAATCAAATAACTTAATGATGATATTTCTCTTAGTCAAACTAAATATGAATTAGAACTGCTAAAATGGTTTAATATAGATGGTTCAAAGGCTATAAAAAATCCTATGAGTACCTCCACTAAGTTAGACATGGACAAAATTAGAGAAAGCTTTGATAAAAAAATTTATAAGGGTATGATAGGTAGTTTACTATACCTTACCGCAACTAGATCGGACATCATGTTTAACATAGGACTATATGCTATATTTCAATCTAATCCTAAGCTATCTCATCTTAAAGCCATTAAAATAATTCCTAGATATCTTAAAGGAACTCTTAATATAGGATTATGGTATCTAAAATCTAAAAGCTTTGAATTAATTGCTTATGCTGATGCGGATTTTGCTGGACGTAGAAAAGATAGAAAAAATATATCCAGAACATATTAATTCTTAGGTGATGCACTTGTCTCTTGGTCTTCCAAGAAACAAAACTCGATTGCATTATCTACAATTGATGCTGAGTATATAGCAGCTAGTGCATGTTGTGCACAAGTTGTATGAATAAAAAATACATTAGAAGATTATTATAGCATTCACCTTAAGAATATTCTCATAAAATGTGATAACACAAGTGCAATCTGTTTAATAAAAAATCCTATTTAACACTCTAGAACTAAACAAATTGACATTATGCATCATTTTATAAGAGATCATGTTAATAACCATGATATATCTTTAGAGTTTATTGATATGAAATATCAATTAGCCGATATCTTTACAAAACATTTAAATGAAGAATAATTTGATTTCACTAGAAGAGATTTAGGGATGTTAAACTATCCGAATGCATGAGTTTGTTGTATATCATTTCCGGACTTTCTCAATAAAGCTTTCATGAATTTATTTCATTTTTATCTTCCTCTTAACTTGGTATCAAAGTTACTTCGTACCCTTGCTCCATCACTTAATGATTTTTGATACACTTATTCCCTTCACTCATAGATCTTTTGGATTAATGACTTATCATTTATCAATTCCTATGAATCCTTCTTCCTTCTATTTACAAGAAAAGACATTTGATTTATGAATTTTTATTCATGGATTTTTTTTCTTTTATGATGAAACCTTTCTCTTTTCTATAGTAGAAGCTTGATTTAATGAAACTTAACCTTCATGAATTATGGATTTAACTTGGTTCAAATCCTTTCATGAAATTGGTTCTTGATTTTCTTGTGGAGAATAAATTTCTCCTTTACTCTTCTTCCTATTCTTCTTATTTTTATGTCAAAGGAAGAAAGAAATTTGCATATCTTAATAAGAACCAAAAAGCTCCTAAGCAAAAATGCTAACTTATCCATTTCAAAAACCAAAATTAGTTATCATGTAAAGTTTTTGCTTAACTTCTTTTTTTTTTTTGTTAGCTTGGATAAATTGGTATAGAACTTACTTAAATATTTTTTCTTAAAACACTTACATTGTTGAATGGTTCTCTTTTTGTTGATAACAAAGGGGGAGAAATGTGGTAAATTGATGATAACTTGGCATTATGAATGTTTGACATAATGTGTAAAATGTGTCATATCGTAAATGCTTGAATGTATTATGAATACTTGAAATATGATTGGTATCGTCAAATAGATCATAAATACTTGAAAAATATCAAAATGTATCGCATATGCATCATATTTATTGTAGATACTTAAAATATATCATGAATGCTTGAAACACATCGTAATATGGCATGGATACTTGAAAATATTTCATTCTTAAAATCATGATTGATTTTGTATCGTTATGATGAGGTATTGAACTTATCATACTTAATTTCCTATTTACAATTGGTATCATGCTTCGGATTGATGAATTGTCATCTTTTATCAAACTTGAAATTTGAATCTTGCTAAATTTCATATTTGAAATTTGTATCATACTTGAAAATGATAATTCAATATTGGACTTGAAAATGGATGTCATGCTTTAACATCATTTTCATTGTGATAAATACGTGGTATCGTATTTTGAGATGGTAAAACAAGATTAGTATCATGATGTGCATGTCAATAAGTTTAAATGCATATAACTTATCAGTTTGATGCTTGAATTCAAAGACCATGAATTCAAGAGTGTTTTTTCTCAAGTATGGCATATAGATAGGATGAGTTAAGGTCAACTCCATCATCAATTGATTGTCATCATCAAAAAGGGAGAGATTGTTGAATCTCATATTTTGATGATGAAATCAATTGGTAAATTGTTTGATCTAATCTATATATTGAGAAAAGTGTGCAGGATTAACTACGATAGTGATCAAGGAATAAAGCAAAATGAAGTGCTGGAGTAAAAATCGAGAGTTCGTTGGGAGTTTGTCGAGAGTCTGGAGGTTTATCGAAAGTGCCCTCGGAATTGGCTGAGAAGTCTAAGAGCATGCCAAATAAGCTCGTCAAAACTCGCCAAGAACATTATCGTGAAGTCTAGGAGCTTGCCGGGAGTCTATTAAAAGATTGCCGAGAGATCATCGGAAATCTGTCGAAAGATCGCCAGAAGCTCGTCAGAAAAAACCTAGACTTACCGGACTTGTTTTATTTAGTGTATGTCTTAAAAATTGAAGTTAGCACATAATTAAGGTTAGGATTATGAGGTAATCCCACTAACTCGGTTATGGGCCAATTGGACCCAAAATAGGGTTGAGTTGGGCCGGATGGAAGGCCCACTCGGTCACTTGGAGCCTTGCCAAGTGGTGGCACCGCCCAAGGTGGGCAGTGGAACTGCTTGAGGCTTAGCCACCTAGGTGGTCCAGTTGATGGTACCGTCTAGACTGGGCAGTAGTACTATAAGCAATTAATACGATCGTACGGTGGTATCACCAGAGCCTAGTCTCCGAGGCTCTATCAAGCGATAGTACCGCCAGACTAGGTGATAGTACCACCTAGTGTCAGAGTGTCAAGTAATAGTGCCGCCCAATAATGGCGGTGGTACCACTAGTATCCTGAAAACTAGGGATGTGACACTTTTTGGCTCCAATTCTGAAGCCAATTGAGGGTTATAAATACCCCATACTTCTCAGTTGGAAAATCATAGAGAAGTGATAAGAACTAAACCGAAACTATAGTGATATAGCTTGCAAAAGTTGAGAGTTCACCTACATCATTTCTAAGTGTGAAAGTCTGTAAAAGGAGAGTGAACCACTTGTGAAAATTCTATAAAGGGATGATTGATCATTGCCCTTCAAGAAAGATCAATAGTAAAAACTGATGATCTCATTGGAGGAGTTGTTGGCAGTGGATGTAGGTTGGAGGACCGAACCACTATAAAATTAGCGTGTTCTCTCTTGGTGCATACTTTACTTTTGCTGCATTCTACTTTACTTCATTGCAAACTGTCCAATCCCCTCCTCTCTACTTACTTACAAACTTATTCGAGTCAAACATCTTTACAAAATGTTTTCGTTGAACTAAGAGTTTCATCGCACGAAGTTCTCTGAAGTTGTTTAAATTTGTCATTTTTATCCGTTGCACTAATTCACTCCCCCCCTCTTAGTGTTATTCTTGATCCTAACATGCTTGAGCATGGTCCGTCGCTTGGGCGAGGCCTACCTGTGCATGGTTGCCGCTCTTGCATGGTGGCCATCGCCTGGACAAGAGTTCTACCAGTGCACGACCATTGCGTGTGCGTGTTGCTGCCTGTGCGGCTACCTGTGCGCCTCTATGCGACTACTGCCCGCGCTTGGCCAACCGCATGCTTGGTGTGTGCGCGCAGCCACCTATGTGGCTACCAACTGTGTGCACGGCTACTGCAGTGTGCACACTACCCGGCATAGCTACTGCCATCAATAGATCTATTGGCCATATGCAGGAAGGGCGATAGCAGTGCTGCATGATGACCATTCACAATCATTGAAGATAGCGTTTATAAGAAATCTAATATTATTTGTAAGTAAATAATAAAATATAATAAATATGAATATAGATCAATAAAATATGGATCATTCAAACATCATAAATCAGAAAACAATAGATTTAAAATATTTAAGTCAACAACCTAGGCTCTAATATATAATGCGGAAAAACTTTTATATATATTTAAAATACCAATTGTAAGCATAAAAACTGTTATATGCTATATGTAATATGAAAAAAATTTTATTCGATGATTAAAATCAAATAACATTAGATTAGTTTTATGATGTGTACCTTTTAATGTCATCTAAAAAGGATTTCTATGTGATCTATGTTGAATCTCAGATTTTGATGATGAAGTCAATTGTCATTTGGTTATCTAATACATATGTTGAGATAAGCGTCAGGATTAACTACGATGGTAGTAAGATATGCAGCAGGTGTTACGCCGGAGTCAAGACCATAATCATGTTGGGGGTTCGAGAGTTCAACGGAAGTTCGAACGGTCGTCAGAGGTTCTACGGGAACAAATCTAAGAAGTCCAGGAGCTTGCCAAAGAAGCTCGTCGGAACTTGCCAAGAGGATTGTCGTAAGTCCAGGAATTTTCCGGAAGTCCGCTGGAGCATTGCCGAGGGTTCGTCAGATGTTCACCAGAAGTTCGCCGAAAGCTCGCCGGAAGAAGCGATTGACGCACCAGAGCATGAGTTGCAGTATTAATGTCTTAAATATCATAGTTAGCATGAAGATTAAGTTAGGAATGGGAGGTGATCCCATTAACTAAATTTGGGGCCAATTGGACCCTTGACAGACCTAAATTGGGCCGAATGGATCAGCCTATTCGGACCCAGAATTCCTGACCGACGGCGGCACCGCCCAGGAGCTCAGTCTCCCAGGAATTCTGGGTGGTGGTACCACCCCAGTCAGGCGGTGGTACCACTTCAGCTCGATCTCCAAGCGAAGTCAGGTGGTGGTACCACCTCAGCTCGGTCTCCGAGCGGTGTCAGGCGGTATTACCGCCCAATTATCGCGGTAGTACCGCCAGGGCCCTGGAAAACCGGGTGATGAAACTTTTGAGCTCTAAATTCAAATCAGTTGGGGCCTATATAAACCTCACCCTTTCTTGCATGAAAGGGTCCCAAAATCTTACATTTATTTGAAGAATTTGAGAGCTCAAAAGTGTTGTAAAAGGCTAAAAGTTCTTCTCCCTCTTTCCTTCTAAGTTTTGATCATTCAAGAGAGGAGTGGAAATCAATAAGGGTTGTCTCCTAAGCCCGTCAAAAGGAGCGAAGCTATAAAAGGGTGGTTGGCCTTCGCCTATTGAAGAAAGGCCTCTAGTGGACGTCGGTGACCTCATCGAAGGAGGAAGCCAAAAGTGGATGTAGGTCAAGATTGACCGAACCACTCTAAATCTCTGTTTGCATTTACATTCTGCTCTCTATCTTAACTGTAAACTACCTCTGTTGCTTTGCTTCAACTATACTTTCATTTGATCTTGAGTTTAAGAACTTCCCGAAATAGTTTTCATCAAAAGCACTTTCTGTTGAATCTCGTATTTTGATAATGAAACCACTTGATATATGTGTTTATGATTTAATCTGTGTTTTGAGTGATACAGGATACTTCGATCAGGATGAGACAATTAAAGTAGGAAAATCATGTTGGACCGGAGGAACATGTCAGAAGATTGGACGTCGGGCCGGTGGAATGGTCAACGTATTGACAGAAGGCTTCGGGCCATGGATTCGGGCATCGGGCCAAGAAGAGTAGATATTGCGCCAAGGACATCGGAGTTGCGGAGTCAACTGGCCGATTGGGCAATAGCCTGCAGAAGAGGACGATGCGCCAAAGAATCGGACGAAGCGTCGAGAGACCAATGACATGCCGAACAACTTGGTTAATTTCTTAGGATTAATTATCTCGATCGAAGTTTTGTTTTAAGTGTGCAGGATTAACTACGATGGAAGTAAGATATGTAGCAGGAGTTACGCCAGAGTTAAGACAATGATCACGTTGGGAGTTCGAGAGTTCGACGGAAGTTCGAACAGTCGTCGGAGGTTCAACGGGAACAAATCCGAGAAGTCCATGAGCTTGCCAAAGAAGCTCGTCGGAACTCGCCAAGGGATCGTCGCAAGTCCAGGAGTTTGCCAGAAGTCCATAGGAGCATCACCGAGGGTTCATCGGATGATCGACGGAAGCTCGCCGGAAGAAGCGATTGACGCAGCAGAGCAAGTTACAGTAAATATCTTAGGAAATATCGTAGTTAGCACAATGATTAAGTTAGAAATGAGAGGTGATCCCATTAGCTTAATCTTGGGGCAATTGGGCCCCTGAAAAACCCAAATTGGGCCGAATGGATCAACCCATTCGGACCTTGATTTCTGCCAGGCGGTTGAACCACCCAAGCCAGGAGGTGGCACCGCTTGGGCTTAGTCTCTGAGCGAGATTGGGCAGTGCAACCTCCCTTGACAGGAGGTGGCACCGCTTGACTCGGTCTTCGAGCTCTAGTAGGAGGTGCAACCGCCTTAGTCAGGTGGTGGCACCGCCTGAGCTCGGTGTTCGAGCTCTGGCAGGAGGTGCAACCGCCCCTGACAGAGGTGGCACCGCCCAAAGGCTCAGTCTTCGAGCTCTGCCAGGCGGTGCAATGCCTCAATCAGGAGGTGCAACCGCCAGATCCCAGAATTCCGGGAATTGACAGTTTTGAGCTCCAAATTCAAACTGGGTTGGGGCCTATAAATACCCCACCCTTTCAGCACTAAAAGGTAACTCAACATACACCGAAATCCTAATCTTGTTCTGTGATTTTTAGACCTCAAAATTATTGTAAAGGCCAAAAGTTCTTCTCCCTCTTTTCTTCCAAGTTCTGAGCTTTAAAGAGATGAGAGAAAATTCTGTAAGGGTTGTCTCCTAAGCTCGTCAAAAGGAGTGAAACTGTAAAAGGGTAGTTGGCCTTCGCTTATTGAAGGAAGGCCTCTAGTTGACGTCGGTGACCTCGTCGGTGTTGGAAGCCAAAAGTGGAGGAGGTCAAGATTGACCGAACCACTCTAAATCTCGGTTTACATTTACTATGAGCATATTATCTTTACTACAAACCCCCTCAAAAGCTTACTGCTTTCTGCACATATATGATCGGGTTTCAAGCTTTGCACTTTCTGAATCGGCGTTTAAACGTAAATCAGTTTTTTCATACGATCATCATATTTCAGTTTGCATTTACGTTTTGATTTCTATCATAACTGCAAACTGCATTTATTTCCTTGCTTAAACTGCATCTCGCTTAATCAAGTGATTTACGAATCAGCATTTAGACGTAAATCAGTTTCTTCGTACGAATATCATATTTCAGTTTGCGCCTACTATCTGATTTGAATCATAACTGCAAACTGCATTTATATCTTTGCTGCATCTCGCTTAATCAAAAGTTAAAGTGATTTACGAATCGACTTTCTTACCGAAATCACTTTTATCGAACGAACGTAGTTTTTATTTTAATCGTAAGAGGTTTTCCGCTGCACTAATTCACCCCCCCCCCCCCCCCCCATGTTCAATGGGACGGACTACACCTAGGAAGACCCAAATGAGGATCTTTCTTATTTCTATGGATTTTGAACTTTGGAATCTTATCGAAAATGGATTTTCGAAGTCTTCTCTTCCAATGATCGATTGGAATGAATTGGAGAAGAAGGCTTTCGCTCTTAATGCAAAGGCTATGAATGCCTTATTTTGTGCACTTGACAAAAATGAATTTAATCGTGTTTCGATGTGTGATTCGGCTTTTGATATTTGGAGAACTCTTGAGGTCACTCATGAAGGCACTAGCCGAGTGAAAGAGTCCAAAATCAACATTCTCGTGCATTTTTACGAACTTTTTCGAATGAAGCCGAGCGAAACCATTGTTGACATGTACACCCGTTTCACGGATGTCGTCAATGGTTTAAAAGCTCTTGGCAAACATTTCTCAAATTTTGAACTTGTTAGTAATGTTTTACGATCACTTTCTAAAGCTTGGGAATCAAAAGTAACGGCAATACAAGAAACAAAAGATTTAAATATTTTTCCACTTGAAGAACTTATCGGTTCATTAATGACATATGAAATGGTGCACAATGCACATGATGAACATGATGAACAAAGTCACCTTCCAAAGAATAGGAAGGATTTGGGCCATAGAACATTTGAAGACCACTCGAGCATAAGCTCAAGTGATGGTGAACAAGAACTACTCACTAAGAAATTTAAAAAATTAATTAAACGAGAATTAAAGAACAAAAATAATGGAACTACTTGCCTTGAACGCAAGAAGAAGAATATAAAGTGGGATGAGTCAAGCTTCTCCTATGAAGACGAGGAGAAAATCAAGAAAGGCGAGGTGGCAAACTACGCCTTAACGACATTCAACGATGAGGTAATCAAAACCCCTTTAATTTATTTTGAAATTACATGATGCTCTTCGTAATGCATTTTCTTCTTTAGTATAGAATTAATTTTCTTGAAAATTACATGTTTAAAAAAAAATGATGAAAATGCAAAATTTATGATCATGCTAGTAGTTTTGGAAATAATCATGAAAAATACATATTTTATGATAAACAAACAAAATGATTTTGATTGAAAATATGAAATCATGCTTGATGATATAATGATGTTTTGATACCATGATTTTATTCTATGCATGAGATTTTAAATCGTGATTATTGGTTTTATAATTATGGATGATGAATCTTGCGATTTTCGATTTTCACGGTAATGAAAGTGCCTTATTGATCTTTGTCGTAATAAAACTTGCACTTTCGATTTTAAAATATGCTACATGTTTGGCATAGATGAAATAAAATCATATGAATTAAAACAACTAAAAAGAG
>NW_008991503.1:312392-323497 GCF_000313855.2 Musa acuminata subsp. malaccensis
TTTTTTTAATCGTAAAAGGTTTTCCGCTGCACTAATTCACCCCCCCCCCCCTCTTAGTGCTCTTGATCCTAACACTTTCATCATACAAACGTCGTTTTAATCGTCAAAAGTTTTCCGCTGCACTAATTCACCCCCCCCTCTTAGTACTCTTGATCCTAACAATTGGTATCAGAACGAGGTTAACTCTCAATCAGATTAAAACCCAAGAGAGATGGCATATGCCGGAAACCAAGAGGGCCACTCTATTACACGTCTGCTCATGTTCAATATGACAGACTACACCTATTGGAAGACCTGAATGAGAATCTTCCTTATTTCCATGGATTTTGAACTTTGAAATCTTATTGAAAATGAATTTTCAAAGTCTTCTTTTCCAATGATCGATTAGAATAAATTGGAGAAGAAGACTTTTGCTCTTAATGCAAAGGCTATGAATGCCTTATTTTATGCGCTTGATAAAAATGAGTTCAATCATGTTTCAATTTATGAAACTGCATTTGATATTTGGCATACACTCGAAGTGACTCACTAAGGCACAAGTAGAGTGAAAGAGTCAAAAATTAATCTTTTAGTACATTCTTATGAACTTTTTCGAATGAAATCGAGCAAGACCATAGGCGACATGTACACCCATTTCACGGATGTCATCAATGGTCTAAAAGGACTTGGTAAAGTTTTTCGGATTTTGAGCTCGTGAATAAGATTCTATGATCCCTTCCAAAGAGTTGGGACCCTAAAGTCACTGCTATTCAAGAGGTTAAAGATTTAAATAACATTCCTCTTGAAAAATTAATCGAGTCATTAATGACCTACGAAATGACTTACAAAGCTCATGAAGAGCAAGAAGACATCCTTCCAAAGAACAGGAAGGATATGACATTTAGAACTCTAGAAAACCACTTGAGAGAAAACTTAAGTGATGAGAACTTTGACGATGACTTGACACTTATAATAAGGAAATTTAAAAAATTCATTAAAAGAAATAAATTTAAAAATAACACTAAAAATAAATTTGAACCCAAAAAGGACCAAGTTATTTGTGACGAATGCAAGAAGCCGGGACACTACAAAAGTGATTGTCCCCAAGCCAAGAAGAGAATACCAAAGAAGAAGGCGCACAAAGCAACGTGGGATGACTCAAGTGCATCCGAAGAAGAGGAGTCCAACACCGAGCAAGTTGCTCATTACACCCTAATGGCCATCGGAGAGGAGGTAACAAATTTAATTTATGTAGATTTATCATTTGATGAATTGTTAAATACTTTCCATGACTTATTTGATAAATGCAAAACAATTAGTAGAAAATATAAATTGTTAGAAAAGAAGCATGATATTCTTAATAGTAATTTCGATAAATTAAAAACTGAACATAATGATAGTTTAGCTCCACATATAAAATGTCATGATCTAGAAACTCTCCAAAAGGAGAACTTGCTACTTAAGGACACCTTGAAGAAATTTGAGGTTGGTAGCAAGTCTTTAAATATGATCCTTATAAATAAGGGTCACGTTCCTAAAAGAAGTGGAATCGGATTTGTGAGAAGTCCCCACCAAAATCCAACCACCTTCATTAAAGGCCCTATCCTGCATGTTTCGCATAAAAGCAAATGCAACTTTTGTTGCAAACATGGACATAGAACTTATTATTGTCCATTCAAGAAAGTTAGTCCGAACAAATTGATTTGGGTTCCTAAAGGAACCATGATAAATTTCATACAACATGATAAACAATTTAGATCAATTTTTGAGGCACCCAAGATTAAATGGATACCTAAAAATCATCCTTTATTGTAGAAATATATACCATCACAAACTTGGAGCAAGAGATGGTATCTTGATAGTGGATGCTCAAGGCATATGACCAGAGATCAATCTCAATTCTCTAAGCTTACTAGCATAGACGAAGGCTATGTCACATTCAGAGACAATAACAAGGATAAAATCATTGGCAAAGGAACCATAGGTAACAAATCCAACTTCTTTATTGAAGATGTTTTGTTAGTTGATAGTTTAAAATATAACCTCTTAAGCATTAGTCAATTGTGTGATAAAGGATATATTGTCAAATTTGAATCTAATGCTTGCATCATTGAAAAACCACACAAAAACACATCTATGATTGCATTAAAACAAAATAATGTATACACCATTGACATCAATGATCTTTGTAATGAAATGTGTTTCTCGGTTTTGAATGCGAATGCTTAGCTTTGACATAAGAGATTAGGTCATGCTAGTATGAAATAAATCACTCAAATTTCATCCAAAGAACTTGTAAGAAGAATTCCTCATATCAAGTTCATCAAAGATAATGTGTGTGATGCTTGTCAATTAGGAAAATAAATTAAGGGTAGCTTCAAATCTAAGAATCAAATAAGCACCTCTAGACCCTTGCAATTGATCCATATGGACTTATTCGGACCAATCTCTACATCAAGCCTAGGAGGTAGCAAATATGCCTTTGTTATTGTAGATGATTATAGTAGATATACATGGACTTATTTCTTGAAACATAAAAATGAATACTTTAGATATTTCACCAAGTTTTGTAAACTTGTTCAAAATGAAAAGGGTTCTATGATTTCATCAATTAGAAGTGATCACAGTGGTGAATTTCAAAACCGTAATTTCCAAGAATTTTATGAATTTAATGGATACAATCACAACTTCTCTACTCCAAGAAATCCTTAACAAAATAGAGTAGTAGAAAGAAAAATAAAAATTTACAAGAAATGGTAACAACCATGTTGAATGAACATAGCCTACCTAAATATTTTTGGGCCGAAGCCATAAACACTACATGCTATATTTTGAATAGAGTTCTAGTAAGACCCTTACTCACCAAAACTCCTTATGAGTTATGGAACAACAAAAAACCCAATGTTTCATATTTTAAAGTTTTTGGGTGTAAGTGTTTTATCTTGAATAAA
Organism: Musa acuminata subsp. malaccensis; assembly: GCF_000313855.2. NCBI lineage: Eukaryota > Viridiplantae > Streptophyta > Magnoliopsida > Zingiberales > Musaceae > Musa > Musa acuminata. The sequence continues at coordinate 315,323 of NW_008991503.1, forward strand.
AAAGATGTCTTAGGAAAATTTGATGCTAAATCCAATGAAGAAATTTTTCTTGGTTATTCTTCGAATTCTAAAGCTTTTTGTATCTTCAATAAATGAACTTTAATTATAGAAGAATCCATTCATGTTGTTTTCAATGAGATTTCCGAAATCAAGAAAAACGATTTTGATGATGATGTTAATTTTGATTCCTTGAATTTAAATGAAACCCCTTCTCCAACTAGCAATTTGGTGCATCCACTTTCGAAACATCCTTACCCAAGGATTGGAAATATGTAGATGCTCATCCTAAGGAGCTAATCTTAGGAGACACATCTAAGAGGGTTCAAACACGTTCTTCTCTCAAAAGTTTTTGTGCCAACGCCGCTTTTCTCTCCCAAATTGAACCTAAATATATTGACGATGCCATGAAAGATAATTCATGGATTATCATAATGCAAGATGAGTTAAATCAATTTGAGAGAAATGAGGTGTGGAAGCTTGTTCCTAGGCCAAATGATCATTTAGTTATTGGTACTAAACGGGTCTTTAGAAACAAGCAAGATGAATATAGCATCGTGGTTAGAAACAAGGCTAGATTAGTGGCCAAAGGTTTCAACCAAGAAGAAGTATCGATTACGAAGAAACCTTCGCTCCTATGGCTCGATTAGAAGCCATAAGGATGCTCCTTGCCTATGCTAGTAATAATAATTTTAAGTTGTTTCAAATGGATGTTAAAAGCGCTTTTCTTAATGACTTTATTTTTGAAGAAATTTATGTTGAACAACCTCCCGGATTTGAAAATAATAGCCTCCCTAATCATGTGTTTAAATTAACTAAAGCTCTCTATGATTTAAAACAAGCCCGAAGGGCTTGGTATAAGAGACTTAGTTCTTTTCTTATTGAAAATAATTTCTCAAAAGGCAAGGTCGATATTATATTGTTTATCAAGAATTTTGAAAATAATTTTCTCATTGTTCAGATTTATGTTGATGATATTATCTTCGGTTCTACGAACGAATCTCTTTGTGAATTTTTTGCTAAAACTATGAGCCTTGAATTTGAAACGAGTTTGATAGGAGAATTAACCTTCTTCTTAGGCTTACAAATTAAACAACTAAGCAATGTCATCTTTATTAGTCAAACTAAATATGCTTTAGATTTGCTAAAAAGATTTAATATAGATAGCTCAAAAGCTATCAACATTCCTATGAGCACCTCCACTAAGTTAGAAATTGATGAAAGTGGAGAAAGCTTCTATAAAAAAACTTATAGGGGTATGATAGGAAGTTTACTTTACCTCACTGCAATTAGACCAAATATCATGTTCAGTGTAGGACTTTGTACTAGGTTTCAATCAAACCCTAAGATATCTCATCTCAAAGCAGTTAAAAGAATACTTAGATATCTTAAAGATACCACAAATCTAGGATTATGGTATCCAAAAATCGAGAATTTTGAGTTAATTGCTTATGCTGATGCGGATTTTGTTGGGTGTAGACTAGATAGAAAAATCACATTAGGAACATGTTAATTTTTAGGACATGCCCTTGTTTCCTGATCATCTAAGAAACAAAACTCGGTTGCACTATCAACAGCCCAAGCTGAGTATATTGTAGATAATGTATGCTGTGCATAAATTGTGTGGATGAAAAAATACATTAGAAGATTATAAAGTCCATCTTAAAAATATTCCCATTAAATGTGACAACACAAGTGCAATATGTTTAATAAAGAATCTCATTCAACACTCAAGAACAAAACATATTGATATTACACATCACTTTATACGAGATTATGTCACTAATCATGATGTAATTATAGAGTTCATTGATACTAAACATCAACTAGCTAATATTCTTATAAAACCTTTAAATGAAGAACAATTTGATTTCATTAGAAGAGAATTGGGAATGTTGATGTGTCCGAATGCATGAACTTATTAAAATTATTTTTCAGACTTTCTTGATTCAATGATCAATCACTTAATTGCTATGATGAGAATTTTACACGATTACATACCTTAATAACATGTTGGAAATTATGTGTTTTAGATACAAAAATTTCCATGATGATAAGCATGTTTTATCTTCATGATTGTGTTTGAAAATCTATAGCAAAACCTTGTCCGAATGCATAAATGTGTTAAATTTCATTTTCGAACTTTCTTGATCCTAACAATACATGATTTAGTATTTCTCTTCCGGACTTAATGTAGCTTTCGTAAGCCTATGTCATATCGAGTTTGTTTTATATCATTGATTTTTAACATATAGAATCAATTAACAAATGCATCTCTCATAGATTTATCTTATGAAAAATAGTTTTTTGAGAAATTGATTTAATAAAATGATTCCTTCTTGATAAAGGAAGATTTTTTTTATAAACACTTGCAAGGATTTAATTCACATGCATATCTTGATCCTTGTAAAAATGAAGCATGATTTAATCTCTTATCGTTTTTAACTTCATTTAAGTAAGCTCACAATGTCTTTCCTCCTTCATGAAAAAAATAATGACAAATAAAAAGGAAGAAGTAATGAAAGCTATCTCCATGTTATGTTTCCTTGAAAAGTTTGTATAATTGGTATCCTATCACTTATTATTGAAAAATGACATGAACCTTTTTATGACAAATGGGGAGAAATATGCTTGAATTGTTCTCCTTTTTGTTGATGACAAAGGAGGAGAAATATGTGGTAAATTGATAATAGAATTGCTATAATTGTCATATTTCCATTATGTTAAGATATTAAAAGCTTACATCAAAATACATGATAAATTGATGATAGAATTTCTATAATTACTATGATTGCCATATTTGCATTATGTTAAGAAATCAAAAGCTTGCATCACAATTCTACAAATTGATATCTTGCCATATGATAGATTACCATATTTGCACTATGTTAAGATATCAAAAGCTTGCATCGTAACTTTACGATTTTGATATCTTAAAATATATGGTAAATTAATTACTATACACATGAAATGTTTGCATTAATGAAAAGATATCTAGAGCTTACATTGCAATTTTATAATGTTGATATCTTGCCATGTGATGAAATGCTATGATTGCTAAACACTTGAAATGTTTGCATTATGTTAAGATAGCAAGAGCTTACATCGCAATTCTACATGTTGATATCTTACCATATGATGAATTGCTATGATTGCTATCTTTCATATTTGAAATGTAAAACTTGAAAATGGATGTCAAGCCTTGACATCATTTTCAAAGAGATACATCATGATAGGAATCATGATGGGAGTATTGATAAGGTTAAACGAACGTAACTTATCAATATGTCTCTTGAATTCAAAGGCTTTGAGTTCAAGAATGACTTATCTCAAGTATGGCATATAAATAGGGGGAGTTAAGGTTAACTTTGTTATCAATTGATTATCATCATCAAAAAGGGGGAGATTGTTAAATCTCGGATTTTGATGATGAAGTCAATTGTCATTTGGTTATCTAATCTATATATTGAGATAAGCATGTAGGATTAACTACGATGGCATTAAGACATGCAGCAGGTGTTGCACCGGAGTCAAGACCATAATCACGATGGGGGTTCGAGAGTTCGACGGAAGTCCGGACGGTCGTCGGAGGTTTTGTAGGAACAAATCCGAGAAGTCTAGGAGCTTACTAAAGAAGCTCATCGGAACTCGCCAAGAGGATCGTCGCAAGTCCAGGAGTTTGCTGGAAGTCCGCCGGAGCATCGCCGAGGGTTCGTCGGATGTTCGCCAGAAGTTCACCGGAAGCTCGCTGGAAGAAGCGATTGACGCACCGAAGCATGAGTTGCAGTATTAATGTCTTAAATATCATAGTTAATATGAAGATTAAGTTAGGAATGGGAGATGATCCCATTAACTTAATATGGGGCCAATTAGGCCCTTGACAGACCCAAATTGGGCCGAATGGATCAGCCCATTCGGACCCAGAATTCCTGGCCGGTGGTGGCACCACCTAGGAGCTCAGTCTCCCAGGAATTCTAGGTAGTTGTACCGCTTGAGCTCGGTCTCTGAGCAAAGTCAAGCGGTGGTACCGCCCCTTTCAAGCGGTGGTACCGCCTAAGCTCGGTCTCCGAGCGGTGTCAAGTGGTAGTACTGCCCAGTTATGGCGGTAGTACTGCCAGGACCCCGGAACACCGGGAGGTGACACTTTTGAGCTCCAAATTCAAATCAGTTGGGGCCTATATAAACCCCACCCTTTCCTGCATGAAAGGGTACCAAAATCTTAAATTTATTCTGAGAATTTAAGAGCTCAAAAGTGTTGTAAAAGGCTAAAAGTTCTTCTCCCTCTTTCCTTCTAAGTTTTGATCATTCAAGAGAGGAGTGAAAATCTGTAAGGGTTGTCTCCTAAGCTCGTCAAAAGGAGCAAAGCTGTAAAAGGGTGGTTGGCCTTCGCCTATTGAAGGAAGGCCTCTAGTGAACGTCGGTGACCTCATCGGAGGAGGAAACCAAAAGTGGATATAGGTCAAGATTGACCGAGCCACTCTAAATCTCGGTTTGAATTTACATTCTGCTCTCTATCTTAACTGCAAACTACCTCCGCTACTTTACTTCAACTATACTTCCGTTTGATCTTGAGTTGAAGAACTTTCCGAAACAGTTTTCATCGAAAATGCTTTCATCGTACAAACATCATTTTAATCGTCGAAAATTTTCTGCTACACTAATTCACCCCTCTGCCCCCCTCTTAGTGCTCTTGATCCTAACAATCTACAAGGGCACCATCTTTAGATTCAAAATCACTATCAATCTGTAAGAAGAACTAGACTCTTCTTCTCCTCTCTTTATATCCTTTCATAGGGTCCTATCTATTTATAAGTAAGAGCAGAGGGTATAGGATAAGTTATTATGAGAGTTACTCTCATCCTCTAAGAAATCCTACTTTACATAATTTTTTTATTAATTAATATCTATCATCAAAATCTAATTAGTTTCATTATATATTTTATTAAATTATAAATCACCCACCCTTTATTCTTCGAATCACCAAAAACCCCTTTCTATGTAACTAGGAAATCAAAGACTAACCTTTATCATCTCATATGCATTTCCCTTATCATCTCTATAACCATAAGAAGGAAATCAATTTTTTTAATACTTTCTCCCTCGGTCTTTATCCCCTCCAAGGGGCCATAAGTGGCCCTAAAGACTCAACTTCCTATGCACAATAAGCTATATGCTTGCTGTGAGTTGGGCTTTTTTTTTTACTAATCCTCTTTTTTCCCTATTCACTGCCGCAATAAACACTTTTTCTGTGAGCTTCGACATCTTGCTGCACATAGTTATAGTGTTTTTTTTCATAGTTTCCTTCTCTCTTTTATCCTCGAGCAAGCCAAGGGTACCGTCACTTGCTGCCAAACAAATTACGGCATGGATACAACCATCACTCCCCATGGCTCGGCTTGTTGCTGCAAATAATCTTTTTTTTAAGAATCGATCAACATATAAATATGGAAGGATGAAATATGGAAGGCCTACTATTCATGTGACAATAGTTGAATATGGAAGGCTCACCTTCCTAGAAATGAAGAAGGATGAATAATAACCTATATGGTTTGATTGATAATACTTGTGGAAGATTCCTATGGCTCTTCGTATTCAAATTTTGTGTTAAAAATTACTATATAAAAGACTTCCTACTGTTGATAGACTCTGTAGGATGAAGACCCCAAATTTTATGTCTTCTATACTAACAAGACCTTGAATCCATTAATCATCTCTTTTTCAATTATCCTTTCTCTAGAAATATTTGGAATCATTGGGAAAACTAGTCTCCCTATCAACTTCCAACAGATCCTTGGAAACTGATCAAATGAAGGTCAAAATTTGGGTATAGGAATTCTTTTGCAGGCTACCATTAGTAACCAATTATAGTTCATTTGGAGGTCTAGAAATAAAACTCTTTTTCATAATAAGAAGCCTTCCTTTAAATGGGTTTGGCCTAAGCATTGACTAATATTAGTAACTATGTTATAACTGTCTTAACTGAAAGATAATGCATAACCAATGTCATTAGGCTTAATTGAGAAAAACTACACTAGGGGTGGATTAAAAGTAATGCTGATGATCTTTATTATTATAGGATGGTGGACTGGGTTTTATAATCAAAGATCATAAAGGATGCATGTCTAAGAAGACTCCAATCTAATGTGAGGCATGGCGATAAAGGACAATGGCTATTGAGATGAGTTAAAATCATAATCTACTAGTAAATGACTCAACAACTATATATGATATGCTCTTTCAAGGAAAAAATATACCTTAGTGTATTATCCATATTATCATTGATAATAAAAAACTTGCACAACAACTTACATCCTTTGATGTAATGTAATCTAGCTACAAATTGGGCTGCCTTAAGGGTTAGAATTGACAAATCTTATATTTTATGAGTGGAATCTTTTTACTTTGTATTTTACATAACGATCTATGTAGATCTTTTTGTAAATTGTTGAGATCTTAAAAATTCTTCTTTAAAAAAAATATATATTAATATATTACTTAAGATTGTATAAATATATAATTTAATTTTTAGGAATATGCATTTGATCTCGTAAAGTCATTCCTATGTCCCAATGTGAAATCCTTCCACGTATAAGTTTCTCTCTAGGGTATAGAGATAGCCCACAAAATTATATATTTATAGATTATACAACTTAAAACCTTAGCATAAAAGTCACTCTAAGATTCCAATCTTCACAAATTAGCATTTTGTAAAACTTATAATTACATGGAGATTCATAAGTTAGAATAAAGGGTATTATATTCTTCCCTCCAAACAAAAAGTTTATTCTTCTAAACTTGACATGCGAATCCAAAAAATATAATTTTCTTATGATATCATAAGTCCTTAGATTTTTTTGGGTATTATATCAAGTACATATTGATTCAAATATTTTTTTCCTCCACGATACAAATAATTCATTCCTTATATAGTAAATATTTGTTCAACTGTGTTAGAGTAGTTTGATCACATAATTATATTCCTAAAAAAAAATTCTTAATATTAATATATGAAATATATTATGAGCTTGAACTTTTTAAAACCTCATGTGATCAAATATATATATAACTCAATTTGTATCAAACTCCAAATCTAATGATAACTTTGTTTCAAAAAATTACAAAAAGTACCTTGTAGAGAGGGTGAAACAGAAGCTTGGAGAAGCTTCAAATATATTCATAATTAGTTTTTATTTATCAAACTCTTATGATAACACATGGACATTAGATACCGGTAGTGCTTATCATATTAACAATTCGTTATAAGTTTTGGTAAGACCTAGGAGATTGGCGAGAGATAAGATGAACCTCAAGATGAACAATAGAACAAAAGTTGCTACAGTAACTATTGGCGAGGTCATCCTACATCTGCCTAGTAAAGCTATTATTGCATTAGATGCATACTCTTTTGTTCCTTCTATTATAAAAAATATTATTTTATTTTCATGACAGTTAGTGGATATAAATTAGTTTCTAAGAATAATAGTTATTCAATATTATTAGATGATTAGATCATCACGAGAGGAACATTGAATTATAGTTTATTTATGCTGGACACCGCTCCACATATCATGAATTTAAGTGTGTCCAAGAGGAAACGAGATGAGGTGAACAATGCATACCTGTGGCATTATAGGCTAGAGTGAATTTGTTAAAGGATGGATATCTTGATTCATTCAACTATGAGTCATATACAACTTGCGAGCTTTGCCTTTATAGAAAACTAACCAACTCTCCATTTAGTGGAATTGGAGAGAGAGCCACTAAGCTGTTGGAACTCATACATAGTGATGCATGTGGAGTCATGTCAACTCATGTCATATGTGGTTACTTCTACTTTATTACTTTTACTGATGATTTTTTAAAGTATGGACATGTGTACTTAATGAAGTATAAGTCCGAGGCCTTTGAGAAATTCAGAGAGTATAAGAATGAAGTGGAGAATCAGACTAGAAAGAGTATCAAGACTCTTCGATCAAATCGAGAAAGTGAGTGCTTAAGTATAGAGTTCACTCAGTTCCTTAAGGACCATGGGATTCTATCGCAATAGACACCTCCTTATATATCTCAGCTCAATGGTGTATATGAAAGGAGGAATCATACATAGTTAGACATGGTGCGGTCAAAGATGAGTTTTGCTGTTCCACCCATCTCATTCTAGGGATATGCCCTAGATACTAC
>NW_008991503.1:374574-385234 GCF_000313855.2 Musa acuminata subsp. malaccensis
ATTTCTGCAGCTTTGCTTCGGTGCGTCAATCGCTTCTTCCGGCGAGTTTCCGGCGAACTTCCGTCGATCATCCGATGAACCCTCGGTGATGCTCCTGCGGACTTCCAGCAAACTCCTGGACTTTGCGACGATCCACTTGGCGAGTTCCGACGAGCTTTGCTTAGCAAGCTTCTGGACTTCTCGGATCTATTCTCGCAGAACCTCCGACGACCGTCCGAACTTCCGTCGAACTCTCGAACTCCCAACGTGATCATGAACTTGACTCCGGCGCAACTCCTGCTGCTTGTCTAACTTTCATCGTAGTTAATCCTGCACACTTATCTCAACACATAGATTAGACAATAAATGACAATTGACTTCATCATCAAAATCCGAGATTCAACACTTTCTGCATCACTCAAAACACATATTAAATCATAAATACTATCAATTGGTTTTATCATCAAAATCCGAGATTCAACAATCTCCCCCTTTTTTATGATGATAATCAATTGATGACGGAGTTTAAATAAACTTCCGGAGTTTAACCAAACTTCCCCTATCAATATGCCATATTGATAGAACTCTTGGATTCAAAAATTCAAGCAACATATTATCATAAACTTATTCATAACATCATATTTCTCCCCCTTTGTCATCAACAAAAAGGAGAAGTCCAACTATCAAGTTTAAGATATAAGCTAGCAAATCATTGCAACGTGTTTGAGATATAAGTTCAAATCATTGTATAATAAACATAATATTAAGTTTAATATTATGCAAGCTAGCAAATTTAGCAAGTGCCACATCATATTAGAACATGCAAGCTATCAAGTTTTAGATATGCAAGGTAGTAAGATAGCAAGTTTATAATATACAAGCTAGCAAAAATTGTAAAAGTAAATGCAAGATAGCTTTCTTGTTGAAGTGTGTAAGCTAGTGATTCTCGCTTCCTTTTGCAATGTGCAAGTTACAAGTTTTGCTTCTTGAGATAGACAAGCTAGCAATTTTTGGTCATGTTCAAGATAGCAAGCTCTTTCTTCTCTTTTGAGAAGTATGATTTTTTGCTTCCTTTGCAAAGTGCAAGCTAGCAAAAGTTTACATTATTTTACAACATGCAAGCTAGCAATTTGGTAAGTGTTACTTCTCTTTGAAGTATTAAGGCTAGCAAGTTTTTGAAAAATAATGCAAGATAACAAGCTAGCAAGATACAATGGTTTTCATGAAGCAAGCTAACAAGTTTTGCATTATGCAAGCTAGTGAGTTTTTTTACGAACTTTGTTTTTTAACACCTTTTGATATATGCAAGATAGTGTGTTTTTACATCTTCTTGACTTGTACAAACTAAGCTAGCAAGCTAATTATCTCCCCTTTTATCATTGTCAAAAAGAAGGAAAGTATACAATTTTGTATCTCTTTTTCCCTTTTACAATAATTTTCAAAACAAAGATAAGTAATCATGCTTATTTTAAAATATCCTAATTGAGATAATCCTTGAATTCGAATCAAAACAATTTTAATCATGATTCACATCATATGCAATACATCACATACATCATCATAATAAAAAGCATAAGTATTGCGTGCATCATTCCAAATCATAAATATTTCACATCATGATGGTATCAATTTGTCAAATTACATCCTACAATGCATGATCATAACTTCTCCCCCTTCTATCATTGTAAACAAGAAAGAATAAGGGAAGAACATAATAGTGTAAAATATTTCAATCATTTCAAGGTATATAAGTCATAAATACAAAGAAATCATGTCATGAAAGATAAGACCATAAGACATGATTAATATAGTAAATCTCTTTCTTTAAATAAAATACCAAGAAAAAATTGTAGGAGTACAAAGAAGAGATCTTGATTCAAAAAATCTCAAGAAACCAAGATCATGATTTTGATAAAACTCATTCAAATTTAAATAGTCAAAATCATCAAAATCTCAACATTTCTTTTAAGAGATTCAAATTGGCATAAATAATTTTATTACTCTCTTAGTGAAAAATCGATAAGATAGAGAAAAAAGAAATTTTCAAGAAAAATGCTTTCCTCCTTTTGTTTCAACTTATTGATTGATTTCATATATGCATGTTCTTTTCTTTCAAATCCATGCATCATTCATTAACACAAAAAAAAAACTTTCAAAAGATTGAAAAATTATCATGCATAAGTTCAAAATATAAGTTCAAAATATAAACTCGTTAAGCATGCTTTCAAACCATCATTATATTTTCATTAAGACATCGAGCATGGTTTCGTTGAACATGATGTTGAATGATTTTTAAAGATATCTAAACTTCTTTAAGTTCAATTTGTGTGATTGACTTTATATTAGCATACCCAAATATTTATTTTTATGTCAAACCATACATCGTGTTTAGGATCGAAAAGTAAATTTCGTCATAAAAACCATCAAGACCAAAAATCATCAAGATCAAAAAGTATAACACATAATTCTAAAACATATGATTTCAAATCATTACTTAAAGTCCTCATGCATAAAAATCATCAAGCATGATACAAATATTTATTTTCAAAACATTCATCATGATAAGGCATACAAGCCAAAGAAATAATTAAACATAAAGCATATTCATGTTTCATTGAGCATAAGACATTTTCAAACAAAATCGAAAATCAATATGAAAATCATCAAGATATACATTATTGCTTCTTAAAATATACATAGGATTTATCTTAAGTATTAGATTTAAGTCTAACATTTTTGGTCATTTATCATAAAACATATAATTTTCATGATCATTTTCAAAATTACTAGAAGGATCAGCATAATCCTAAAAATTTTAACATTTTCATTACATCATTAAACATATAATTTTCAAAAAAAAAATATATAATTTTTTAAACTAAATTAAAAACAACTCATGAAGAACATTAAGTAATTTCAAAGTAAACTAAGGGGATGTTGATTACCTCATTGTAGAAAGCTGTTAAAGCATAGTTTATCATCTCGCCTTTATTGGTTTTCTTCTCATCTTTTATTGAGCTCAATTTGTCCCAAAGTGGTTCTCTCTTACGTTCATTGCAAGTAGTTGCGTTCTTTTTGTTCTTTGATTTTTGTTTCATGAACTTTTTAAATTTCATAGTGAGTGTTGAATCTCATATTTTGATGATGAAGTCAATTGTCATTTGTTAATCTAATGTATATGTTGAGAAAAATGTGAAGGATTAACTACAATGGCAGTAAGACATGTAGCAAGTGTTGAGCTAGAGTCAAGATCAAGATCACATTGGGAGTTTGAGAGTTCGTCGGAAGTCTAGATATTCGTCGGAAGTTCTGCGGGTACCAACCGAGAAGTCCAGGAGCTTGCCATAGAAGCTCATCGGAACTCACCAAGAAGATCACCGCAAAGTCCAGGAGCTTGCCGAAAGTCCGCCGGAGCATCACCGAGAGTTCGTCAGAAGAGCGATTGACGCACCGGAACAAGAATTACAGTATTCATGTCTTAATTATTGTAGTTAGAGTGTAGATTAAGTTAGGATTGGGAGGTAATCCCACTAACTTAATTAGAGGCCAACTGGGCTCTTAACAGACCTAAATTGGGCCGAATGGAATAGCCCATTCAGCCCCTGAATTCTTAGCCGATGGTGGCATCGCCCGGAAGACTCGGTCTCCCAAGAATTCTGGGCGGTGGTACCGCCCCTATCAAGCGGTGGTACCATCATCAGTTATTGCTGCCAACTGTGGTACCGCCGACAGTTATTGCTTCCAGCGGTGGTACCGCCCCTGTCAAGCGGTGGTACCGCCAGAGCTCGGTCTTCGAGCGCTATCAGGCGATAGTACCACCCAGACTAAGTGGTTGTACCACCTAGTGTTAGATGGCAGATGGTAGTACTACCCGGTAATGGCGATAATACCGCCAAGACTTCGAAAATCTAGGATTGGACACTTTTAGGCTCTATTTTCAAACTTATTGGGGTCTATAAAAACCCCACCCTTTCCTGCATGAAAGGGCAACGAAAACTTGATTTAATCTTAAGACATTGAGGCCTTAAAGTGTTGGAAAATTTAGAGTTCTTCTCCTTCTTTTTAAGTGTTGAGATCATTCAAGAGAGGAGTGAAACTTGTAAGGGTTATCTCCTAAGCCCGACAAAAGGAGAAAAACTGTAAAAAGTTGGTTGGCCTTCGCCTATTGAAGGAAGGCCTCTAGTGGATGCTGATGACCTCATCGGAGGAGGAAACCGATAGTAGATGTAGGTCACGTTGATCGAACCACTCTAAAAAATCGGTTTATATTTACTTTGAACAACTTTCCTTTATAGCAAACTGCCTCTCCTCCTTACTATGCCTTAACTATGTCTACTTATGCTTTGACATAAATATTTTCCGAGATTGGCTTTAATCGTACGAAGACCTTGCAAAACAGACGCTTTTTCATTTGTGCACTTTACTTTGTTGCAAATCACCTTAGTCTTCTCTTGCTCTTTCACGAAAGGTTTCAAGTTCAAAGTTTTTCTGAAAAGGATTGAGTTGAAATCATTCTTTGTTGAATCGGCTTTAATCGAAATAAGTTTTCCAAAATCGTAAAAGTTTTCCGTTGCACTAATTCACCCCCCCCCCCCCCTCTTAGTGTGCTCTTGATCCTAACAATTGGTATCAGAGCAAGGTTCACTCTCAGTTAGTTTAAAACTTAAGAGAGATGACATTTGCTGGCAACCAAGAGGGTCACTCAATTATACGTCGGCCTATGTTCAATAGGACGGATTACACCTATTGGAAGACTAGAATGAGAATCTTCCTTATTTCTATAGATTTTGAGCTTTGGAACATCGTTGAAAATGGTTTTCAAAAGTCTTTCTTCCAATGAATGATTGGAATGAGTTGGAGAAGAAGACTTTCACTTTAAATGCCAAGGCTATGAATGCCTTGTTTTGTGCACTAGATAAAAACAAGTTCAATCGAGTTTCGATTTGTGAAATGACTTATGATATTTGGCACACACTCAAAGTGACTCACGAAGGCACTAGTAAAGTAAAAGAGTCAAAAATCAATCTTTTAGTATATTCCTATAAATTATTTCGAATGAAACCGAGTAAGACTATTGGAGACATGTACACCCGTTTTACGAATGTCGTCAATGGTCTAAAAGGACTTGGTAAAGGTTTTTCAGATTTTGAGCTCGTTAATAAAGTTTTAAGATCCCTTCCAAAGAGTTGGGATTCTAAAGTCACGGTCATTCAAGGGGTCAAAGATTTAAATAATTTTTCTCTTAAAGAATTAATTGGGTCACTAATGACCTATGAAATGACTTGCAAATCTCATGAAGATCTTGAGGACACCCTTCCAAAGAACAGGAAGGATATGACACTTAGAACACAAGAAGACCACTTGAGAGAAAACTCAAGTGATGAGGACTTTGATGATGACTTGGCACTTTTAACAAGAAAATTTAAAAAATTTATTAAAAGAAACAAATTTTAAAATGACACTAAAAGTAAATTTGAATCCAAGAAAGATCAAGTAATTTGTTATGAATACAAGAAGCCGGGACACTACAAAAGTGAATGTCCCCAAGCCAAGAAGAGAACACTAAAGAAGAAGGTGCTCAAAGTAACATAGGATGACTCAAGTGTATTCGAAGAAGAGGAGCTCAACATCGAGCAAGTTACTCACTATGCACTAATGGTCATTCGAGAGGAGGTATCAAATTCAATTGATGCACATTTATCATTTGATGAATTATTAAATGATTTTCATGATTTATTTGATGAATACAAAACAATTAGTAAAAAATATAAATTACTAAAAAAGGAGCATGATTCTCTTGTTAATAATTTTGATAAATTAAAAATTGAGCATAATGATAGTTTAGCTCTATGTACGAAATGCCATAATTTAGAAATACTTCAAAAGGAAAACTTGCTACTCAAGGATACCTTAAAGAAATTTGAGGTTGGTAGCAAGTCCTTGAACATGATCCTTACCAATAAGGGTCACGTTCATAAAAGAAGTGAAATCGAATTTGTGAGAAGCTCTCACCAAAATCCAACCACCTTCATTAAAGACTCTATCTTGCATATTTCACCCCAAAACATATACAACTTTTGTTGCAAACGTGGACATAAAGCTTATCATTGTCCATTTAAAAAGTGTAGTCCAAACAAATTGATTTGGGTTCCTAATGTAAAGAATTCCATGCAACATGATAAGCAATTTAGATTGATTTTTGAGGCACCCAAGGTCAAATGGGTACCTAAAAATCATCCTCTTTTTTAGAAATGTATACCATCACAAGCTAGGAGCAAGATATGATCTCTTGCTTTTTGGGTGCTCAAGATTTATGACCAGAGATCCAAAATGACTCATAATGCTCTCTAGCCAAAATAACAAAAAGAGGATAAGTAGAATTAAAACTATCAATTACAAAATGATACTTATATTCCATACGTTAATAAAGAAATCTTATATGATAAACACTTAAGTTTGATCCCTCAAATTTGGAAACTTATAAACTCTTATGCATGAATTCCCCTTCACAGATCCTTCGGATTTCCGAATTTATCGGATGCATTCCTTCCTCAATTTTTCCAGATCCAACTATATCTTACAAGATCATGAACTTATAGCTTGCAAGCCAGGTTTGCATATGAATTTTGTATGATGTAAATCATGAACTTGCGAGGCTTATGATGCTTACATGATGAGTCATGAACATATTGAAAACATATGAGCTCTATATGACATTTAGGTACAGTATGCATTTTACAAGATCGATCATGAACATATGAATCTTCTCCTCTTGTGATATGAATTTTTACATGATTATATAATTAAGGTTGTGTGCTCCACAAACAAAAACTCCCTTCAAGTTGAAATCACCCACATCAGCCCACAAACCCTTGTAAGCAGTGCTCACTACCTGTAGGTGGTGGCACCGCCAAGCTAGTGGTAGCACCGCTAGCTGTCATGGGTGACAGGCGGTTACACTGCCCAACCAGCAGTGCCACCGCCCGCAACCTGCCCCCTTATAAAACTGAGCTAGGGCCGGTGGTAGAACTGACCCCAACTCATTTTCCACTCCCCCTTGCAACTCTAAACCCCCTTTCAACATCATTCTCTCCCTCTAGATACCCAATAATCCCTATTTCCTGCAAGATCAAGGATCAATCATACATCTTCTTAAAGATCTCAACTAAGGTATTCTTTAAAAGGCTTTGATTTCTCTTTTATATTATATACTCTTGCTCATTATCTATCTTTATAATAGCAGTATTTATGGGTTCTAGAAGATCCTCTAGGGATAAAGGGAAGAGGAGATTAGAAGAAAACTATGATTCCACACTTTTCGATTCTAATCAACATGCACTAAAATTTGCATCCATAGAATCTAGACATATTCATAAGGGAAAATATGTTGATTTAGATTAACTAAGTGATTTAGAACCTATTCAATAGTTTATAAATCTAGACCTTCTCCCAATCCTACAAATAAGTGAACCTATCTACCCTAGACTTGTTAGGTTGTTTTATAACAATCTACATGTAGATAAAGAAGAAAGGGTGTCTACCTATCTTTTAGGACATCATATATCCATTACGGATATATCTATTTATGACATCATAGGCATCCCGGTGAAAGAAGGATGTTGTTATTTTAGAGGATAATAGGATGATGAAACAATTGGGACCACTTATGTTGATGCATTAGGAACAATTTTTGACAATCCCAACTTAATGATACTTCCAAAAAGTTGTGAGCATTTACTACCATTAAGCACCAAAATACTTCATTATATCTTGATTAGTATCATTCTCCCAAAATAATACCATCATGATGAAGTAAGCCAAATGGAACTAGGTACCATGTATTGGATCATGAAGAGATCTAACAATTGTTTTGGTTACTTTATCCAACAAAACATGATAGAAATATCTAAAAAGGACATGATGCTTCCATATGGTGGCATAATCATTAGAATACTCTATGCCTACTGTTAGGATCAAGAGCACTAAGAGGGGGCGGGGGGGGGGTGAATTAGTGCAGCGGAAAACTTTCGACGATTAAAACTACGTTCGTTCGATAAGAGCGATTTCGGTAGAAGAGCTGATTCGTAAATCACTTTAACTTGTGATCAAGCAAGATACAGTTAAAGCAAATCTATAAAGGCAGTTTGCAGTTATGATGGAAATCAGAATGTAAGCGCAAACTGAAATATGATGTTCGTACGATAAAACTGATTTACGTCTAAACACCGATTCGGAAAATACTAAACTTTGAAACACGATCGTAAATTCGCAGAAGGCAGTAAGCTATTGAGGAGATTTGCAGTAAAGATAATATGCTCAAAGTAAATGCAAACTAGAGAGCACCGTGATTTTAGAGTGGTTCGGTCAATCTTGACCTACATCCACTTTTGGCTTCCTCTACCGACGAGGTCACTAACGTCCACTAGAGGCCTTCTTTCAATAGGCGAAGGCCAACCACCCTTTTACAATTTCACTCCTTTTGACGGGCTTAGGAGACAACCCTTATAGAATTTTCTCTCCTCTCTTGAAAGATCAGAACTTGGAAGAAAAGAGGGAGAAGAACTTTTGGCCTTTACAACACTTTTGAGCTCTAAAAATCACAGAATAAGATTAGGATTTCAGTGTTTTTATTGCCCTTTCATTGCTGAAAGGGTGGAGTATTTATAGGCTCCAACCCAGTTTGAATTCTGAGCTTAAAACTGTCAATTCCTGAAATTTCAGGGTTTGGCGGTTGCACCGCCTGGCAGAGCTCGAAGACTGAGCCTCTGGGTGGTGCCACCTCCTGTCAAGGGTGGTTGCACCTCTTGCCAGAGCTCGGAGACCGAGCTCAGGCGGTGCCACCACCTGACTGGGGCGGTTGCACCTCTGTTAGAGGCGGTGCCACCGCCGACCCAAGCGGTGCCACCTCTGGCCAAGAAATCTGGGTCCGAATGGGCTGATCCATTCGGCCCAATTTGGGTTTGTCAAGGGCCCAATTGCCCCAAGATTAAGTTAATGGGATCACCTCCCATTTCTAACTTAATCATCATGCTAACTACGAATTTCTTAAGACATTTATTGCAACTTACTCTGGTGCGTCAATCGCTTCTTCCGGCGAGCTTCCGGTGAACTTCCGGCGAACTTCCGGCGAACATCCGACGAACCTTCGACGATGCTCCGGCGGACTTCCGGCAAACTCCTGGACTTGCGATGATCCACTTGGTGAGTTCCAACGAGCTTCTTTGGCAAGCTCCTGGACTTCTTGGATTTGTTCCCGCAGAACCTCCGACGACCGTCCGAACTTCCGTCGAACTCTCGATCTCCCAACATGATCATAGTCTTTACTCTAGCGTAACTCCTGCTGCATTTCTTACTTTCATCGTAGTTAATCCTGCATATGTAAAACAAAACTTCGATTGAGACAATTATTCCTAAGCAATTAACCAAGTTGTCCAGCATGTCATTGGTCCCTTGACGCTTCGTCCGATTCTTCGGCGCATCGTCCTCTCTTGCGGCCTATTGCCCAATCAGCCAGTTGACTCTGCAACTCCGATATTCTTGGTGCAATACCCGCTCTTCTTGGCCCGATGCCCGAGTCCACGACCCGAAGCCTTCTATCGATACGTCGATCGATCCATCGGCCCGACGTCCAATCTTTTGACATGTTCCTCCGACACAACATGATTTTTTCTACTTTAATTGTCTCATCCTGATCGAAGCATCCTGCATCACTTAAAACACAGATTAAAATATAAACATAATTATTAATTGGTTTCATTATCAAAATACGAGATTCAACACCTACGATATTGTAATTCCACCCGACGAAGAAGTTATAAAGCTATATAGATTTAGTATCATAATAAAAATCTACTTCAACAGATGAGATGTACATTTAGAAATGGTATGTAGGTTAGACTGCCTAGAAGGACAGATCCCCCTCAACCAGAACCAGAACCAGAAACACCAATCTTTAGGGGTAATCTATCTCCTCCAATTGGTCCTTTTGAGGAATCACCTCTAGAAGAGCAAGCACCTTCTTCGTCTATCGAAGACATAGGGATTCGGATGGATCGCTTTGAACAAAACAAGATTGACTTGAATAATGCCAAGATCAAATCCTATCTAAGCTGCAGCAGATTCACCGACTGTTTGACACATTGTTTAGACATTTTAACTTTCCACCACATGAATGAGCATATGTATGTATTTAGAAAAAGTGGACACAATTCCTTCTTGTCATATTGTAATACTATGTTGTTTGCCTTAATATTGTAAACCTTTTATGCTACTCACTTTGATGATCACAATGCCACTTACTTTGATGATCGCAAGTCCTTGATATGTTTAACTATTGATATCTACGACTTGATATATTATTTGGTGAGCATTTGCGGAGTTAGGAATATTAATTTGTCTGAATGCATGAATATGCTAAACTTCATTTTCGAACTTTCTTGATTCTTTGATCACTCACTTAAATTCGGTATTGAAAATTTTATGATACAAATTTTACATGATGATAAGATTGTGTGCTTCAATAACATGTTTACGTTGATGTTTGAAATTTTGTGCCTTGGTGCTAAAAGTTTCCATGATGATGAGCATGTTATACTCTCATGATTGTAATTTTAGAAGTTTTAATCATATATCGGATTCTTAATCTTTAAGCACTATAAAGCACTAATGATTTTACCTTTAA
>NW_008991503.1:385254-405993 GCF_000313855.2 Musa acuminata subsp. malaccensis
ACTCACTTAAATTCGGTATTGAAAATTTTATGATACAAATTTTACATGATGATAAGATTGTGTGCTTCAATAACATGTTTACGTTGATGTTTGAAATTTTGTGCCTTGGTGCTAAAAGTTTCCATGATGATGAGCATGTTATACTCTCATGATTGTAATTTTAGAAGTTTTAATCATATATCGGATTCTTAATCTTTAAGCACTATAAAGCACTAATGATTTTACCTTTAATAATTGTGATTGAAAAGCTATGACAAAACATTATCTGAATGCATGATTTTGTTGTATTTCTCTTCTGGACTCAATGTATTTCTTGAATAGAGCTTTCATGAATCTATGCCATATCAAGTTTATTTCATATCCATGCTCCATCACTAAATGATTTTTGATATATGAAATTAATTGACAAATGTACCTCTCATGAATTCATCTTTTGTAAATTTTTAGATTGAGAAATGGATTTGATATAATGATTCTTTCTCATGAATTCCTTCTTGATGAAGGAAGAATTTATTTTTTGAGATGAACACTTGCAAGGATTTAATTTCACATGTATGTCTTGATCCTTATGAAAAATAAAGCCTGATTTAATGAAATACTCTTATCATTTTTAACTTCATTCAAAGTTGGTTCTCAATGGCTTTTCCTCCTTATTTTCCTTCTTCATGCAAAGTTTTGATGATAAGTAAAAGGGAAGAAGTTAATGAAAGCTATCTTGTTGAATGTGAACTTTTGGATGATACCATGTCATGAATGCCTGAAATATAATTTGTCTGAATTTATTTATAATTTGAAACATGACATGAATCGTTACCACACTTGCATTTATGTTGAATCGTTCTCCTTTTTGTTCATGACAAAGGAGAGAAATTATACTAAAATATGGTAAATTGATGATAAATGTATAGAATCTTACACTTGAAATGTTTGCATTATGATAAGATATCTAGAGCTTAACTTACAATTTTACAAATTGATATCTTGCCATATGATGAAATTTCTATGATTGCTATCCTTCATATTTGAAATATAAGACTTGAAAATGGATGTCATGCCTTGATATCATTTTCAGAATATTACATCATGATAGGAATCATGGTGGGTGTATTGATAAGTTTAAATGAACTTAACATATCAATATGTCTCTTGAATTTGAAGGCTTTGAATTCAAGAATGACTTTTCTCAAGTATAGCATATAGATAGGGGGAGTTAAAGTTAACTTTGTCATTAATTGATTTTCATCATCAAAAAGGGGGTGATTGTTGAATCTCGGATTTTGATGATGAAGTCAATTGTCATTTGTTGATCTAATCTATATGTTGAGAAAAGTGTTAAGGATTAACTATGATGGCAGTAAGACATACAGTAGGTGTTGAGCCGGAGTCAAGATCAAGATCACATTGGGAGTTCAAGAGTTCATCGGAAGTCCGGACGTTCGTCAGAAGTTCTACGGGAACCAACTGAGAAGTCTAGGAGCTTACTAAAGAAGCTCGTTAGAACTCACCAAGAAGATTGTTGCAAAGTCTAGGAGCTTGCCGGGAGTCCGCCGGAGCATCACGAAGAGTTCATCGGATGTTCGCCGAAAGTTTACCGAAAGAGCGATTGATGCACCGGAACATGAATTATAGTAATCATGTCTTAATTGTCATAGTTAGAGTGTAGATTAAGTTAGGATTGGGAGGTAATCCCACTAACTTAATTAGGGGCCAACTAGGCCCTTAACAGACCCAAATTGGGTTAAATGAAACAACCCATTCGACCCCTAAATTCCTAGCCGACGGTGGCACCACCCGGGAGACTCGGTCTCCCAGGAATTCTGGGCGGTGGTACCGCCCCTGTCAGGTGGTGGTACCGCCGACAGTTATTGCTGCCAGCGGTGGTACTGCCCTTGTCAGGCACTGGTACCACCAGAGCTCGGTCTTCGAGCGCTGTCAAGCGATCGTACCGCCCAGATTGAGCAGTTGTACCGCCTAGTGTCAGATGGTAGGTGGTAGTATCGCTTAGTAATGGTGGTACTGCGGTAGTACCGCTAGGACCCAGGAAATCTAGGATTGGATACTTTTAGGCTCCATTTTCAAACTCATTGGGACCTATAAAAACTCCACCCTTTCATGTATGAAAGGGCAATGAAAACTTGATTTAATCTTGAGTAATTGAGGCCTTAAAGTGTTGTAAAAGCTAGAGTTCTCCTCCTTCTTTCTAAGTGTTGAGATCATTCAAGAGATGAGTGAAACTTGTAAGGGTTGTCCCCTAAGCCCGACATAAAGAGAAAAGCTGTAAAAGGGTGGTTGGCCTTCGCCTATTGAAGGAAGACCTCTAGTGGATGTCGGTGACCTAATTAGAGGGGGAAGTTGACAGTGGATGTAGGTCACATTGGCCGAACCACTCTAAAAACTCGGTTTGCATTTACTTTGAGCAACTTTCCTTTATAGTAAACTGCATCTCCTCCTTATTGTGCCTTAACTATGTCTACTTACGTTTTGACATAAATAATTTCTGAGATCGGCTTTAATCATACGAAGACCTTACAAAACCGATGCTTTGTCATTTGTGCACTTTACTCTTGCTCTTTCACAAAAGGTTTCAAGTTTAAAGTTCTTCTGAAAAGGACTTAGTTGAAACCATTCTTGTTGAATCGACTTTAATCAAAATAAGTTTTTCGAAATCGTAAAAGTTTTTCGCTGCACTAATTTACCCCCCCCTCTTAGTGTGCTCTTGATCCTAACAATGAGGAGTTCAAGTTTATCATCACTTGAGCTCATGCTCGAGTGGTCTTCAATTGTTCTAAGTCCGAAATCCTTTCTGTTATTTGGAAGGTTGTTCTCATGTTCGTTTTGTGCATTGTGCACCATTTCATATGTCATTAATGAACCAAAAATTTCTTCAAGTGAAAAGTTATTAAGATCTTTTGCCTCTTGTATTGCAGTTACTTTCGGATCCCAACTTTTATTAACAGAACAAAAATTTTGTTTACAATTTTAAAATCCGAAAAACTTCTACCAAGTGCTTTTAAACCATTGACGACATCCGTAAAACGGGCGTACATATCTCCAATGGTTTCACTTGGTTTCATATGAAATAGTTCAAAATCATGCATTAAAAGATTGACTTTAGAATCTTTTACTCTACTCGTGCCTTCCTGTGTGATTTCAAGAGTGTTTCATATTTCAAAAGTCTTTTCGCAAGTAGAAACCTGATTATACTTAGTTTTATCCAAAGCGTAAAATAGAGCATTCATACTTGTAGCATTTAAGGAAAAAGTCTTCTCCAAATCATTCTAATGGTTCATTAAAGAGAAGACATTCGAAAACCGTTTTCTATAATACTCTATAAATTTAAATCCAAAGAAAATAAGAAAACTCTCATTCAAGTTTTCTGATATATGTAGTCCATCCCATTAAACAAGGAAAGATAAATGAGAAAAAGTCCCTCTTGAAAGCTAAAAAGAGTCATTTCTATTTGGGTGCTAAATCAAATAAGAAAAATGAGGCTCTGATACCAACTGTTAGGAACGAGGGGGGGGGGGGATAAATTAGTGCAGCGGTAAAAACACGTCGGCTCTAAAAAATTCTTTCATACATTAAAAACCAATTTTGGAAACTTGAAAGCGTATGCGAATGTAGGCATAGTAAAAGCACAGTAAGGAGGAGAGGCGGTTTGTTATAAAAGTAAATTGCTCAAAGTAAAGGCAAACCGAGTTATAGTGGTTCAGTCATCATGACTTACATCCACTCCATCGATTCCTCTTCCATCGAGGCCATCGGCATCCACTATAGATCTTCCTTTAATAGGCAAAGATGAACCTCCTTCTTACACCCCTCTTCTCCTTTTTATAGGTTTAGGAGAGAACCTTTATAAGCACTCACTCCTCTCTCAAACTATTCTAACACTTAGACTAGAAGAGGAGGATTCTCATAAGAGATTACAACAGCATTTTTCCCTTTTTAAATCCTCTATGCTTGTATGTTATAACCAGGGATGAGAGGGGTATTTATAGGCCTTAAGTTGATTCAAACTTGGAGCCTAAAAATATCTCATCCCAGGTTTCCTAGGTATAGGCGGTACTACCGCTTGTGTCAGTTTGACACTGACACTACATTGGGTGGTACCATTGCCCAGATTGGTGGTACCATCGCCCAGACTGGTGGTACCACCGCCTGACAACCTCTTAGAGACTATGTCTAGGTGGTACCACCACCTGACATAGTCTTGGAGACAGTGCCACGATGGTACCACCTCTTAGGTCATTGTTTGGGCCTTTCATTGGGCCTAACACAGTCCATACATAGGCTCAACTAGCCTCTAATTAGGTTGGTCTAATTCCAATCCCAATCATGTACTAACTACAAAATCTAAGACAATTACTAAGCTAAACAAGTTCATAAGTCTATGTTTCTTCCAGTGAGCTTCCGACGATCTTCCGACGAACTTTCGACGAACTCTCGGCAATGTTCTAGCGAACTCTCGGTAAGCTCTTGGACTTTACGTTAATCTTCTTGGTGAGTTCCGATGAGCTTCTTCAGCAAGCTCCTAGACTTCTCGATCAATTCCGGTAGAACTTCTAACAAACGTCTAGACTTCCGACGAACTCTCGAACTCCCAACGAAATCACATCCTTGACTTCGGGACTTCATTTTGCTTTATGCCTTGCTATTGTAGTTAATCCTACATACATAAAACATACTTCAATCTAGATAATTATTACTAGGCATGAATCATGTTGTACGATATGTCATTGGTCCATTGACGCTTTGTCTAATTCATCGGCGCATCGTTCTCTCTTGCGGCCTATTGCTCAATCAGCCAATTGACCTCCACAACTCCGATATCCTTGGTGCAATATATGCTTTTCTTGGCCCAATGCCCGAAACCATGGCCCGAAGCCTTCTGTCGATATGTCGACTGATCCTCCGGCACGATGTCTAATCTTCTGACATGTTTTTCTCCGGCCCAACATGATTCTTCCAACTTTGATTGCCTTATTCTGATCAAAGCTTCTTGCATCACTCAAAATGTATATTAAATCATAAATACTATCAATTGGTTTTATCATCAAAATTTGAGATTCAACAATGTGAGCACTTGTGAAAATTTTGATATATAGTGGACCATTTTGGACCCTTTGTTGTGTGACTGTTCAGAGCTTATGAAGTTTATTTGTAATTTGCATTAGCTATAAAGTGTTTACCAAAATAACTACTTGTAGATCCTAAGCGAGAAGCTTTTTCTAATCCATTTTCTCTTTTGTAGGTTCTAAGAGACCATCGGAGGTTTCGGGGAGGTTGACCTTTGCAGACGGACATGCAAGAGTGCCGCACGACTTAGGTAAAACCAGCTAAGTATATGACATATGGTATCAAAGCAGGACAAGCACTCATAGAAACACTTGGCATGCAAACATGGTGGACCGAGCAGGACCACGTTGAGAGCAGCCAACATGCGCGTTTGTTTAGGGAAAAACGAGCATAAAGATATAGGGAAAATGAGTCACTTAGAGGAGCAAATGTTTGAGATTGACATTCAAAGGAATGGCCAACCCTTCGCGCAAGAGGCACCACAAGAAATACTAGTCATAGGTGTCCTGCAAACCAATCATATGAGTGATGGTAAGTGTGACTTGACACGCAATCTGTTTGCTTATTATTATTATTATTTAGTATTTTATTATTTTATATTATTTACTGCTTGAATATATTGTGATGTTCATAGATTTGTATAATGTGAATCAGATCATGATGAGATCACGATAATGAGACAGATTTGCCTTTAAATACATATCCTAAATATTATAGGTTACTCGAGAGGGACATTGAGATAACCGGATAGACTGGTATGCTGTATACCTGTCCATATGATGGATGTAGCTAGTCTCATAGCTGCTCCTATGGGGACAGTAGGGATACAATACAAGTGCTCATTGGAGAATGAGTTCACTAATTGATCCGCTTACGAAATATTGAATGGTTGATAATGCCTTATTGTCAAACAATGATTCTGTAGTCCTAGTGGTGTATCTGGTCCTTAGACTTGAGACACTAAGATTGTCTTGTATGAGTACTCTACTCTTTGATACTAGACTTATAGATTTGGAGATTCCAAATCTAGTACAGCCAATCATCGGGAGTGGTAGCCACCCTTACGAAGACTATTATGTGTCGATAGAGGATCATCCATACTTGGTGTCATGAGAGAAATATCCTATGTATTCTTGCTCAGACAAATCCCTAGCTAAGGTCATTCAGATTAAGAGAAAGTATTTTCCGGGAGAATCTAATTAGAGCGAGACTCGAGTAGAAACCGTATGGGTTTGAAAGCACCATGCCTTGTATACGGTTTGTGGGATATTAAATAGATGAGGGACTATAGGTATATAGTAACTGAAGACATACAAGCCTAATGGATTAGATTCCCTTATATCGTTTGTAAACTACGACGTAGTGGCTTAGTATGTCTGCAATCAATGAGTCGAGTGAATTATTATGAAGATAATAATTCACTAAGCTAGAAGGAGTTCTAACAAGTATGACTCATGGCTAGCTCGATCTTGGGCCTAGAGGGTCACACACATATGGTAGGCGTTACGATGAGTAGAGGTTCAGATATGAGATATCTACTGTAGCCCCTATCTTATTAAATATCCAATAAGCCCCTAAATTGTTGGATCCTATGGATGAGATCCAATAAAAGATTATTAGATAGAGATCCACTAATCTAATAGGCTTAGATAGTTGGATGGAGATCCAATACACAATAGGGCAGGATCCATTAGGGTTATGTTGATAGGGGACCTCTATAAATAGGAGGCAACCAATGGTTCATAGGCTAGCACCTCTCTGGATTGTCATCTCCTATTCTCCTACCCTTCTCCTCCTTAAATAGCAGGCCTAGAGATTTGAGGAGCATCGTCGCGGTCCTATTGTGTGGATCAGTATTAGAGAGGAAGACACTTGACCTCTTTCATATTCTCCTAGAGTAGGGATTCAGGGATATACGATCTCCCTAGGTAACACAATATATCTCACACGTAGCTTTTTAGTTTTATGAATTTTATGTACCAATCTTCGCATGATAAGAAACACATCGACGAGAAATTTGAGGATTTTATTTTATGTTCTTCCACTGCACTTGTGATGTCGCCCCCTAGATTTTCCTACAGTGGAATCAGAGCTAGGTTGTTCGGGTAAAAAATTATTTTTGAACTGCGTGTATTATGTTTTAGAGAAGCTTTTGACATCAAAATTATTGACGCAAAAGTGAAAAAGGGCAGTAACTGTTGCTGCCCTTGCTACCCTCGCAGATGGCAGTACTACCATTAACGTGCAACAGGTTTGCGGCCAGCGATTGGTAGCCTACGAGGGCCAGTAGCCCTAGCATTATCGTTGGCAGCTTGCAGGGGTCACAAGCCCACTAGCGCTGTGCCTTCAAGCAGAGGCATCGCGGGGGCAACGAAGTATGTGGGTGCTACCCCTTGCGCCCGTAATGGGCGCTGCCCCTTGCACTTGCGGGCGCTGCACCCATGGGCAGAACTGCCCACAAGGGCGACAGGGCCCGTAGGGGTGCCCGCTTGATGGGGCAACATCGCTTGTGAGCACTGCCCTATGGGCAGAACTACCCGCGGAGGTGATTGTGCCCGTAGGGGGGCCCACTTGCAAGGGCGGCACCCTTGCCCCCCTCCGTAGAGGGTCGCTGTTGGTAGGGTGGTGGCGGTTGCAACAAGCAAGAGGAGAAAGGTTTAGGGTTTTGGGCAAAAAAATAACTTTACCCTTGTGAATTTGAGAAATTCTAATTTTATCCTTTTGTCCAAATTATCATAATACCCCTCAGAATTCAAAAAATTTCCTACATGTCCCTAATTTCAGAAAATATTAATTAATTAAAAAGTTTAATTGATTATTATTATTGTTATTATCTAGTAGTCCTACATGATGATGATGTGTATCTGTGATGTATGATATGTGAACAGATGATTATGGACCGTGTGATGTGTGTACTTGTGATTATTATTATTGGGGCATGTAAGCCTCCATTTTATTTCTCGTTTATTATCGGGCCTGTATGCCTATGATTAAGTTGTAATCACATGAGGAGGCGCAACGAGTGCTTGGAAGCGATAGTGGGACCCACGAGGTTGAGACAGATGATTACGATGCAAAGAGATACGTCGAGATGCCGATGGTACTGACGAGGATAAGATGGATGATCACATAATATTGAGATACATTGCTACACACATAGATCTTGATGTGAGTGATTAGGCCCACTAGCTCGAACTTGATCACATTAGGTTGTGGTCCATGATCATCCAGTGTGATTGCATGTATACCTACTAGATATGTATATATATTTCTATGCGATGCAGATATATATTAAATATGTATGTGTGTGACATATTATATTAGGAGATCAAATTAAAATCTCCTCTCTCGATAATATTAAGTTGGTAAATGTGAGACAATTATATTGGCCCACGTGGCCTTCTATCGTTGTAGGTAAGGACCGATTCTTGTTGTAGGTTGAGTTGGTCAAGTCCCTCAAGACTCACCTATATCACGATTTACTATCTTACCTATGACATAGAGATGTCACTGGTGACCTGAGGACATGGTATGCTTGGTTGAATCAAAAACTTCTTGTAATGATAGTGTTGACTTAGCTAAACATCATGGTTGGTCGAGTCCCTCCAGACTATGGTGGTTCAGAGGCCAAATAAGATATGAATCATAAGGAGTTATGATTGGCAAGAGTTGCCTATCTTTTGGGTTTAGTATGATTGGTCGAGTTTCTCGAGGTTACACTAAGACGTTGATTAGTTCTCGACCCCCACTAGAAGTCTACCAGAGACTTTCGTTTCACATGTTGAGGGTGTCACCTTGCTCGCTTGTAAAATAGTGGGAGCATATTAAGATAGAATTATATATCTTGATTATTTATTTTTTTATAAAATCTGCATGTTATTTATTTCTGTTGCATCTTTATTTTCAGAAAAATCTTGCTTTCAAATCCCTTACGTGGCATACTTGATGTCAACCACCTCACTGGTCCAAATTATATGGATTGGCTCCGTAACTTGAGAATTATTCTCACAACAGAGAAAATCGCGTACGTCCTTGATATAGTGATGTCTACGCCTGAGGAAGGGACAAGCGAGAATGAGATCGCTTGCTACGTGAAGCACATAGATGACTCCACTCTTGCTCAGTGTTACATATTGGGCTCCATAGTTACAAAGACAATAAGAAAAGATGGATGACAGATCTATTCTCCTATATGTTCTCAAATTGTTTAAGGAATAGAGAAGGACTCAACGATATGAGATATCCAAGAGCTTCTTCCACGCTATGATGACTAAGGGGACACCGATTTAGAACCATGTCCTAAAATTGATTGAGTAGATAGAGAAACTCATAGGTCTAGGAATGGTCCTAAAGGATAACCTGTGTGTGGATCTTGTGCTTTAGTCCCTACTAGATTTCTTTTCACAGTTCATAATAAATTTTAATATGAACATGCTTGAGATAAGTCTCCCTAACCTCCTTAATATGCTAAGGCAGGCAGAGAGCACTATCAAGAAAGAGAAGCCGGTTCTCTATACTGGTGTGACTAGAAAGAAAAAGAAAGTAGAAAAGTCCCTTAAGAAGGGCAAGGGCAAAGGCAGACTAGGTAAAGCAAAGATTGTTAAGAAAGACCCAACAAAAGATAAAGGCCAATGCTTCCATTGTGGTAAAGATGAGTCTTGGAAGAGGAACTACAAAGAGTACCTTACAGAGAGGACGAAATAGAAGCTTAGAGAAGCTTCAGGTATATTAATGATCAGTCTCCATTTGTCATACTCTTATGATAACATAGAGGTATTGGATACTGGTAGTGCTTATCATATTTGTAATTCATTGTAGGTTCTGGCAAGACCTAGGAGATTGGTGAGAGGTGAGATGAACATCAAGATGGGCAATGGAGAAAAAGTTGTTGCAGTAGCTGTTGGCGAGGTCACCCTACATCTACATGGTGGAGCTATTATTGCATCGTATACATCCTATTTTGTTCCTTCTATGATCAAAAATATTATTTTCATTTTATGTTTGATAGTTAGTGGATATAAATTAGTTTTTGAGAATAATGATTGTTTAATATTATTATATTATGAGATCATCACGAGAGGAACAGTTTATAATGATTTGTTTATGCTAAACACTGCTCCATATATCATGAAATGTAAGTGTGTCCAAGAGGAAACGAGATGAGGTAAACAGTGTATACCTGTGGCATTGTAGACTAGATCACATCCATGAGAGAAGGATTCAAAAGTTGTTAAAGGATAAATATTTAGATCCATTCGACTATGAGTCATATGCAACTTGCAAGCCTTGTCTTTGTGGAAAACTGAACAACTCTCCATTTAGTTGAACTGGAGAGAGAGCCACTAAGCTATTGGAACTCATACATAGTGATGTATTTGGACCCATATCAACTCATGTCATAGATGGTTACTCCTACTTTATTACTTTTATTGAAGATTTCTTTAGGTATGAATATGTGTACTTAATGAAGTGTAAGTTCGAGGCCTTTGAGAAATTTAGAGAGTATAAGAATAAAGTGGAGAACCAGATTGGAAAGAGTATCAAGGCTCTTCAATTAGATCGAGGAGGTGAGTACTTGAGTACAAAATTCACCCAATTCCTTAAGGACCATGTGATTATATCCCAATGGATACCTCCTTATATATTTAAGCTCAATGGTGTATCTGAAAGGAGGAATCATATAATGTTAGACATGATGTGGTCAATGATGAGTTTCGCTGACCTACCCATCTCATTTTGGGGATACGCTCTAGAGACCATAGCTTACCTTCTGAAAAGAGTTCTAACTAAATCGGTAGTATCTACACCATATAAGATATGGAAAGGGAAGAAGCATGATCTTAAGGTTGTTAAGATTTGAGGCTTCTTTGCCCATATTAAAAGACAACCCCGATAAGTTGGAATCGAGGACAAAGTGGTGCAAGTTCGTGAGATACCCCAAGGAAACTTGTGGGTATTATTTCTATCATCCCGAGGACCAAAAGGTCTTTTGTAGCCAAGAGAGCGGTGTTCTTTGAGAAGGAACATATTCTTGGTGGAGACCATGAGAGCTTGATAGAGTTGAGCGAGGTTAGAGAACCTAGCTCAAGCACCACTCCATAGCCCAAGTTTGTTAGGTACCTAGCACACAAGTTTCAACTTTACGTAGGTCCGATAGAGTATTCTATCCTCCTAAGAGATATATGGGACATATTAGAGGAGATGATGTTGAGGATATTGATCCTCAAACCTACGAGGAGACTATTACAAGTATAGACTATGGAAAGTGGTAAGAAGCCATGAATTCTGAGATGGATTCCATGTAGTTTAATAATGTTTGGAACCTAGTTGATGCACCCAAGGGTATTGCACCCATTGGTTGCAAGTAGATCATCAAGAAGAAGATCGGAGTATATAGAAAGGTAGAGACCTATAAAGCAAGGCTAATGGCTAAGAGGTATCGTCAAAGGCAAGGTGTTGACTATGATGAAACCTTCACACTCGTAGCCATGCTAAAATCCATTCGAATTTTATTGGCTATTACAGTAGGCTATGATTATGAGATCTGACAAACGAACGTGAAAATCGCGTTCCTCAATGGCAACCTCGAGGAGGAGGTGTATATAATATAGCTTAAGGGATTCATATTCAAGAACTGCCCAAATAAGGTGTGTAGGTTGCTTAGGTCCATTTATGGACTAAAGCAAACTTCTCAAAGTTAGAACATAAGATTTGTTGAGGCAATAAGATCTTTTGACTTCGTTAAGAATGAAGATGA
Source organism: Musa acuminata subsp. malaccensis (assembly GCF_000313855.2). Classification (NCBI taxonomy): domain Eukaryota; kingdom Viridiplantae; phylum Streptophyta; class Magnoliopsida; order Zingiberales; family Musaceae; genus Musa; species Musa acuminata. The sequence goes on from NW_008991503.1 coordinate 397,088, forward strand.
GCCTTATGTATACAAGAAGGTAAGTGGGAGTGCTATCACCTTCTTGGTGTTATATGTGGATGACATCTTGATCAGTGGGAATGATATAGGAATACTATCTATAGTACAGTAAATATTTGGTTATCTAGACACTTCTCCATGAAGGACATAGTGTCACGGACTTAGCTAGTTTTGCCTAAGTCATGCAGCACCCTTGCATGTCTGTCTGCAAAGGTCAATCTCCCCGAAGCCTCCCATGGTCCCTTAGGACCCACAAAAGAGAGAACGGGATAAAGAAAACACCTCGCTCAGGATCCACAAGCAAACATATCCGAAAATGCTTCATAGACAATGCAAATTACAAACAGACTTTACAAGCTCTAAACAGTTGCACAACAAAGGGTAAAATGATCCGTTACAGACCGAAAATCTCTCTCAAGTATCCACATGACATAATCTTTATTTACAAGCCTAAAGCGGCCACCAACCTAACTAAAATGGGACTCTTAAGCCTTCGGCCATCCCTCTACATGCTATACAAGGTATGAACATACTAAAAGACAGACATACATAAGCATTGCATCAAATATCCTATTTAGAAATTTGTCCGTAACATTCTCCCCCACTTATTCCTTCGACGTCCTCATCGAAGCCTTTGTCGACACTGCAACTCCTCGCCTTTGCTGAGTCTTCAATCTTCTGCTCTAGCTACAATGCGCCTCTTGGCTCCCAACTACTCTCCGCTACTATTTTTGAGTAGTCGAACCTTTAATCCACCATGCTGCTTCAACTCGCCAATGACTCTGACTCTAGTGTGGGGTTGACTGAGTTGTGTTGATCCCTGTTGGTTCCTGTAGATCCTCCATATAAAGGAAAAGGCCATCCTTACTATACGCCAGTCTCTCAAATACTCATGCTGCTTGAACTGAGTGGATGCTTGTTGGAGCTTTAACGAGCATCATCTCGCAAACTTCTGAAGTTTTTGGGTCCTTCCTCCACAAAGTTTACCCATTGACTCTTTTTTCACTTAGTTGTCACTTCCAAGTAGGTTCGCATCACTTCTATTTTCGATTGGCAGTTCGTTGGGAAATGAAGCGGACAATCTACTCTCAGTAGCACTGATCACCGTTGGTGAGGATTTAACAACTATTGTCTTCCATTATCTTCGAAGGGTCTTTGAACATGTGCAAAGCTCCTATGTTGGATAGATAAGAGAATTGGGGTACTCGATTTTGCCCAGTCTCTTAAGAGTTGAGAAGGCAAAGGTTACTTGACTTCGCTCGCCTCCTCGAGGTTGTACTCCATGCATCGAGCTGGTTACTGGCCTTCGCCTGCTCTTTGCTCATACTTCTAAAGACTTGAAGTGTTTGCACTCCTTGCATTGAGTTAGTTACTGTGATTCACCTTCTCAATGCCATCGAACTTCTGGAATGCAGGAAGTTTTCACCCCAACTTGGAGTGATTCTCTCATAGGTTTGGTCGCCTCTGGGATTGTACCATCTTCTCTATCAACCCTGCCACCTACTCCACTGAGTAGCAAAGGTACACCACCACATATTATCTACTTCGTTCCTTGGTCATACACTCTTGCTTGACCCGAAGTCCTTCACTTTCGGCTATCTTGATGAGAAGCTCATTGACACTGGTCTTACGAAGTTCCTTGGCCTTTACCCTTCAGCCTTGTCTCGATACTTGGAGTTTGCCTCTATATGCTCCACCTCCTCGGCCCCTTTCACGACCAAGCACTCTCCCTCCATGAGAGCAAGGGATCAAAAACTTTCATGGAAGTCCCACCTCTACGGTACCATGGCGCTGCCATGCCCATGGCACTACTATCCGTCGCCTCGCATCTGCATCCCTTTTCTTCACAATCAGTAGATATGCCTCTGTGGCACTCCTCCGAGTCCACCTTCATTCTAACTTATGCTTGATTTTGGGTAGCTAAGTCCCTCTGGACTCATCGTTGCTTCCTCGCCCCTTTCGACCCCCTACTTCAACACCTCTATGTTCTCCAAGCAGCTCCCTTTGGTCGATGAAAAGACAGACTACAACTCCCATGCATGGCCTTTACCATCGCATTATAGGATTTGCACCGATTTTATTCTCCTTAGCTTCCTTGGTAGCAACGTTCACTTACTCGACCTTGTCCTCTGACTTATCGAGCTCCCTTAAGTAAATATGGGCTCTAAAGCAGTCCAACTCTCTAGCTACTTCAATCATACCTCTTAATGATCAAGTCCCTCCCATGGGACTCACTGGTACTTGCATTCGAACTTTTCCCTTAGTGGAACACAACTCCCATATGCTGATGACCAAGGCTTTCATCCGATGCAAAATTCGATGCACGCACGGAAGACCCGCCTCTACGGTACCATGGCCTTCACTCCTTGAATCCATAGCCCTTCTTGCCATCGTGTTGTTCACCGAAGTGGAGCTTCCAATAGCTCCCGATCATACCTCCGTATGATCTAGTTCCTCACGGGACTATGTCATGTGTATCGCATTTGCCACAAACTGTTCCACCACGATCCGCTGCACCATGTCGCCTCCTGGTGACATCTCCATTGCATTCTGATCCTTATGGGATGAAATCGAATTGTGATCCCTCCATGTGTGGCCTTTGCCAATACATCGCAGGGTCTCTTCCACCTTCGATTTTGTTCGCTCCTTTGGCAATCGACCTTTATCCACCCACTCTTGGGTCACACCTAGATAAAGCACCGCTCTAGGATAGTCCATCGCCTAGTAGCTCCCGAAGTCCATCGACTTCGCTGTAATTAGTGCACCATTGTCTGGATCTTGGGCCTTTGCCCTTACCAGCACAATCTCCGCTGCGCACCGCTTCCTTCATGGCAACTTGAATGGCAACACTGTGGTATATTCTTCAAGAGTACCCATCTCTGTGTCCTCTTGCCCCGTGCGAAGGCCTTCTGAGCCCAACTTCACCTCCGCAAATTGAATCGCCTTAGTTCCTCCATCAAATGCTCCTCCAAGATAAGGTGCATGTGCCTAGAAGCTCCCTTCGTCTTTGGCACCATGCAAGAAGAGTCCGCTCCATCAGAATGAATGACCCATGGAACAACATGATCCTACTCTTGCCTCTGCAAGAGTTCATGTCCTTGACCTCTGTCCAAGGAAAGCACTATGCCTCCGCTCCATTTTCCATCTTCTATGCTAGCTCCCTTCATGCGGCTTGGGTACTTCACCAAGTTACACCCAAGTTGCTCCGCTCTTCGTTTTTACATTGAGTTGATGGTGGCCCTCGCGCCCACCATTCCACGAGTCAGCCCTCCCTTGAGTCTGATCTCCATATCGACTCCAAGTGTGCCTTCATTTGTGTTGCTTTGGGTCACTCTCCCACTTGATCTCGCAATGCATCTACCAATGCATTCTCTCGAGCGAGATCATGCGACGACTCCTCGCCACTTGCTCAGTCCATTGAGCTTCGTGGAGTTGTTGTTTGTTGAGGTACTTCTCCTCAACTTATGAGGTCCATCCCACATGATTCTCCCTTTAGAGAGCCAGGACTTATCCCTCTTGGATAACTGTCTCGTTGGAGCAATATCTCTCTTCATTTCAGAGACCACCATCCCCTTGGACTACTCTGATCTATTGAACAAACTATGCATTGTTCTGCCTTTTGTAAACACCTTTGCTAGATTATAACTCCACGTCAATACAGCCCCCATTACACCACTCAAGGCCTAGCAACATGCTGAACTCATTACACACTTCAGCCTCTTACAGACGTATCCTTCACATGCCGAAGAAAAATTTTCAATGCTCCATGGCGCCGAGTTTCGGTCACCTTGGGATGGCCACGAACATTCCATCATCCGCATACAAGCCCATGCATGAGTACCGAATTCTTTGAGTTAGCAATTCCCCTCACCCCTGTGAGCTTTGCACAACTCTTTCGGTCACTAAGCAACTCATTCCACCTTGCATGGTCTCATCCTTTACCAAGTGCCTCGTTTGTCTTGAGCACCATCAAGTATAGTTGTCAACATTGAGCCGTAGCTCAAACTCAGCCATCCCAACCTTTGTGCGCTCCGCATTCTTCCAAGCTTGCCTGTTCTCATGGTGACTCTTGCGCGAAGGGTTGGCCATTCCTCTGAATGCCAATATCAGATGCCCGCTCCTCCGAGCGACTCCTTTTCCCTACATCTTCATGCCCGTTTTCCCCCAAACGGTCACGTGTGTGCTGACTGCCCTCAACGCAGCCCCACTAGGTCCCCCACGTTTGCATGCTAAGTGTTTCTATGAGTGATTATCCCACTCTGATACCATCTGTCATGGACTTAGCTAGTTTTGCCTAAGTCGTACGGCACCCTTATGTGTCCGTCTGCAAAGGTCAGCCTCCCCGAAGCCTCCCATGGTCCCTTAGGACCCACAAAAGAGAGAATGGGATAGAGAAAACACCTCACTCGGGATCCACAAGCAAACATCTTCGAAAATGCTTCATAGACAATGCAAATTACAAACAGACTTTACAAGCTCTGAACAGTTGCACAATAAAGGGTAAAATGATCCATTATAGATAAAAAATCTCTCTTAAGTGTCCACATGACACAACCTTTATTTACAAGCCTAAAGCGGCCACCAACCTAACTAAAATGGGACTCTTAAGCCTTCGGTCATCCCTCTACATGTTGTACAAGGCATGAACATACCAAAAGACACGAACATACATAAGCATTATATCAAACATCCTGTTTAGAAGTTTGTCCGTGACAATAGGGGAAGCATCCTATATCTTGAGGATTCGGATCTATAGAGATAGATCCAAGAGGATGCTTAGCTTATCCTAATCTAGATACATAGACACCATTGTCAAAAGGTTTGACATAAAAAATTTCAATAGAGGTCTCATACCGATGAGACATGGGATGTCTCTTTCTAGGAGTGTGTCCTTAAAGACTCTTAAAGAAAGGGTGAATATAGATAGGATATTCTATGCCTCAGCGATAAGGTCTATCATGTATGTCATGCTATATACCAGGCCTGATATAGCGCATGCTCTGAGTATCATGAGCATATATCAGGCGGATCTAGGTTTGAAGCACTAAAAAGCAATAAAATGTACTCTTAAGTGCTTGAGAAGGACTAAGGATATTTTACTAGTATATGGAGATAGTATCCTCATGGTTGAAGGCTACACATACTCAAGTTTCTAGTCCGAAGTTGATGATAGCAAGTCGAATTCGAGATATGTGTACACTCTTTATGGAGGAGTAGTGTGCTAGAAGAGTTCTAAGCAAGATACTACTACTGACTTGACCACAAAGGCGGAGCATATTGCTGCAGCAAAGGCAGCGAAGGAGGGAGTCTAGATGAAGCAGTTTATCATATATTTGGGAGTCGTGCCGGGAAGTAAGGAGCCAATTCCCTTATATTATGACAACAATGGGGCGATTGCTTAAGCAAATGAACCCAGGTCTCATCAGAAGTCTAAGCACATTCTGATAAGGTTCCACTTGATCAAAGATATCGTGACTCGAGGAGATGTGGTAGTGGAAAGAGTTCCATCCGAAGATAACATTACAGATCTACTAATAAAGCTGTTATCTCATATTGTCTTTAAGCGTCACAAAGGTTTGATAAAGATCAGACATATAAGTAATTAATAGTAGATCAAGTAGGAGATTGCTAGTCATAGGTGCCCTACAAGCCAATCATGTGAGTGATGGCATATGTGACTTGACACACAGTCTTTTTGCTTATTATTATTATTTGACATTTTATCACTTTATATTGCTTATTGCTTGAATATATTGTGATGTCCATGAATTTATGCAATAGGAATTAGATCGTGATGAGATCATTATAATGAGACCGATTCATCTTTAAACACATATCCTAAATAATCCCAATCATAGGTTACTCAAGAGGGACATCGAGATAACATGACAAGCTAGTGTGCTGTATACTCTTCCATATGATGGATGCAACTGGTCTTATAGCTACTCGTGTGGGGATACTAGGGATATAGTATAGGTGCTCATTAGATAATGAGTTCACTGATTGATCTGCTTATGGAATGCTAGAAAGTTGATGATGCCTTATTGTTAGACAACTATTCCGTAGTCTTAGTGGTGTATCTAGTCCTTAGATATGAGACACCAAGGATATCCTATATAAGTACTCCACTCTTTGATACTAGACTTATAGGTCTGGAGATTTTAGATCTAACACAACCGGTCATTGGTAGTGGTAGCCAACCTTACAAGGACTATTGAGTGTCGATAGAGAATCATCCATTCTTAGTGTCATGAGTGGAATATCTCATTTATTATTGCTCAGACAAATCTCTAGCTAGGGTCATTCGGATTAAGAGAGAAAGAGTTCTCCGAGAGAATCCGATTAGAGGGAGACTTGAGTAGAAACTGTATGGGTTTGACAGTACCATGCTTGGTATATGGTCTCTAGGATATTAGATAGATGAGGGACTATAGATATATCATAACTGAGAATAGACAAATCTAATGGATTAGATTCCCTTGTATCATTTGGGGACTATGGTGTAGTGGCATAGTACGTTCGTAATCAATGAGTCAAGTGAATTATTATAGATATAATAATTCACTGAGTCAAAAGGAGTTTTGACAAGTATGACTCACGGTTAGCTTGATATTAGGCCTAGAGGGTCACATATATATGGTAAGCGTTGCGTTAAGTAGAGGTTCATATATAAGATATCCGCCGAAGCCCTATCTTATTGAATATCCAATAAGCACCTGAATTCTTGGATCCTATGGATGAGATCCAATCAGAGCTAATAAGAGATTATTGGATAGAGATCTATTAATCTAAGAGGCTTGGGTAATTGGATGGAGATCCAATACCCAATAGGGTAGGATCTATTAGGGTTATATTGACAGAGGATCTTTATAAATAGGAGGGAACCAATGGTTTATAGGCTAGAGTATCTCTGGGTTGCCATCTCTTATTCTCCTCCCCTTCTCCTCAGATAGCAGGTTTGGAGATTTGAGGAGTATCATCACAGCCCTACCACGTAGATTATCGCTATAGAGGAGGACGCTTGACCTCCTTCACCCTCTCCTAGAGATCTATAAGAATTCAAGGATATACGATCTCCCTAGGTAACACAATCTATCTCACTCATGACTTTTAAGTTTTATGGATTTTGCGCACCGATCTTTGTACGAAGATGAACACATCGATGGGAAATTTAAAGATTTTATTTTATGTTCTTCCGCTATGCATGTGATATTGCCCTCTAGATTTCCCTATAAGAACAAACAAGCTTGGAAGAATGCGTAGCACACAAAGGTTGGGATGGCTAAATTCAAACTACAGCTCAACGTTGGCAACCATACTTGATGGTGCTCAAGGCAAGCGAGGCACTTGATAATGGATGAGACCATGCAAGGTGGAATGGGTTGTTCAGCAATCGAAAGAGGTATTCAAAGCTCACAGAGGTAAGGAGAATTGCTAACTCAAAAAATTTGGTACTCATGCAAGGGCTTGTATACGGATGATGGAATGTTCGTGGCTATCTCAAGGCGACCAAAACTTGGTGCCATGGAGCATTGAAACTTTATCTTCGACATAAGAATGATATATCCATAGGAGGTTGAAGTGTGTAGTAAGTTCAGCATGTTGCTAGGCCTTGAGGGGTGTAGCGGGGGCTATATTGATGTGGAGTCGCAATCTAGCAAATGTATTTACGGGGGTAGAACAATGCATAGTTTATTCAGTAAGGCTGAGTAGTCCAAGAGAATTATGGTCTTCGAAACATTCAAAGAGAAGGATGTGAAGAGAAAAGTTTCTCCAACGAGACAAATACCTTGAAGGGATAAGTCCCGATTCTCCAGTGGAAGAATCATGTACAACGGACCATATATATTGAGGAGTACCTCAAAACAACAACTGTACAAAGCTCAATGGACCGAGCGAGTAGCGAGGAGTCATCGTCTGATCTCGTTTGAGATAATGCTTTGTGGGATACATTACAAGATCAAGTGGGGAAGCGACTCATTGTCACGGACAAAATTCGAAACAAGATGTTTGATGTAATGCTTATGTATGTCCGTGTCTTTTGGCATGTTCATGCCTTGTACAACATGTAGAGGGGCGGTCGAAGGCTTGATAGTCCCATTTTAGTTGGGTTGGTGGCCTCTTTAGGCTTGTAAATAAAGGTTGTGTTATGTGGACATGTGCGAGAGATTTTCGGTCTATAATGGACCATTTTACCCTTTGTTGTGCCACTGTTCAGAGCTTGTAAAGTCTGTTTGTAATTTGCATTGTCTATGAAGTGTTTTTCAGAGATGTTTGCTTGTGGATCCCGATTGAGGCGCTCTCTCTAGCCCGTTCTCTCTTTTGTTGGTCCTAAGGGACAATGGGAGACTTCGGGGAGGCTGACCTTTGCGGACGGACACGCAAGGGTGCCGCACGACTTAGGCAAATCGAGCTAAGTCTGTGATAGATGGTATCAGAGCGGGACAAGCACTCATAGAAACACTTAGCATGCAAACATAGGAGACCTAGTGGGGCTGCGTTGAGGGCAGTCAGCACACACGCGACCGTTTGGGGGAAAACGAGCATGGAGATGTAGGGAAAAGGAGTCGCTCAAAGGAGCGGGCATCCGAGATTGGCATTCAGAGGAATGGCCAACCCTTCGCGCAAGAGGCACCACGAGAATAGGCAAGCTTGGAAGAATTGTTAGGATCGAGAGCACTAAGAGGGGGGGGGGTGAATTAGTGCAGCGGAAATCTTTCAGCGATTAAAAACGAAAGCTGCGTTCGTTCGATAAAAACTATTTTAATGCAAAAGCCAATTCTAAGATTACTTATGATTAAGTACAGTTTATGTCTAAAGACAGTTTGCATCTAAGCGCAATTTATGCAGTTTGCAGTTTGCGTCTAAATGCAGATTGCGTCTAAGCGCAGTTTGCATCTAAGCGC
>NW_008991503.1:412288-429097 GCF_000313855.2 Musa acuminata subsp. malaccensis
GGGCTACCATCGACTCAATGCAAAAACGAGGAGCGGAGCAACTTGGGTGTAACTTGGCGAAGTACCCAAGCTGCATGAAGGGAGCCAGCATAGAAGTTGGAATATGGAGCAGAGGCACAGTGCTTTCCTTAGACAGAGGTCAAGGACATGAACTCTTGCAGAGGTAAGAGTAAGATCATGTTGTTCCATGGGTCCTTCATTCTGACGGAGCGGACTCATCTTGCATGGTGCCAAAGACGAAGGGAGCTTCGGGGCACATGCACTTTATCTCGGAGGAGCATTTAATGGAGGAACTAAGGCGACTCAATTTGCGGAGGCGAAGTTGAGTTCAGAAGGCCTTAGCACGGGGCAAGAGGACGCAGAGGCGGGTACTCTTGAAGAATATGCCACAGTGTTGTCATTCAAGTTGCCATGAAGGAAGCAGTGCGCAGTGGAGATTGTGCTGGTAGGGGCAGAGGCCCAGGATCCAGACAATGGTGCACAAATTACAGCGAAGTCGGTGGACTTCGGGAGCTACTAGGCGACGGACTGTCCTAGAGTGGTGCTTCATCTAGGTGTGACCCAAGAGTGGGTGGATGAAGGTCGTTTGCCAAAGGAGCGAACAAAATCGAAGGTGGAGGAGACCCTGCGATGTATTGGCAGAGGCCACACATGGAGGGTTCACAATTCAAGTTTATTCCACAAGGATCAGAATGCAATGGAGATGTCACCAGGAGGTGACATGGTGCAGCGGATCGTGGTGGAACAGTTCGTGGCAATGCGATACACACGACTTAGTCCCAAGAGGGACTAGATCGTATGGAGGTATGATCGGGAGCTATTGGAAGCTCCACTTCGGTGAACAACATGACGGCAAGAAGGGCTATGGATTCAAGGAGTGAAGGCCATGGTACCGCAGAGGCGGGTCTTCCGTGCGTGCATCGAATTTTGCTTTGGATGAAAGCCTTGGTCATCAGCATATGGGGGCTGTGTTCCACCAAGGGAAAAGTTCGAATGCAAGTACTAGTGAGTTCCATGGGAGGAACTTGATCATGCAGAGGTATGATCAAAGCAGTTGGAGAGTTGGACTACTCCAGAGCTCATATTCGCTTATGGGAGCCCGACAAGTCAGAGGACAAGGCCGAGTAAGCGAACATTGCTACCAAGGAAGCTAAGGAGAATAGAATCGATGCAAACCCTACAACGTGATGGCAGAGGCCATGCATGGGAGTTGCAGTCTGTCTTTCCATCGACCAAACAGACTGCTTGGAGAACACAGAGGTGTTGAAGCAGGGGGTCGAAAGGGGCGAGGAAGCGACGACGAGTCCAAAGGGACTTAGCTACCCAAAATCAAGCAATAAGTTAGAATGGAGGTGGACTCGGAGGAGTGTCACGGAGGCATATCTACTGATTATGAAAAAAAGGGATGTAGATGCAAGGCGACGGATAGTGGTGCCATGGGCATGGTAGCGCCATGGTACCACAGAGGCGGGACTTCCGTGAAAGTCATTGATCCCTTGCTCTCATGGAGGGAGAGCGCTTGGTCGTGAAAGGGGCCGAGGAGGTGGAGAATGCAGAGGCAATCTCCAAGTACCGAGACAAGGCTGAAGGGTAGAGGCCGAAGAACTTTGTAAGACCGGTATCAATGTGCTTCTCATCAAGATAGCCAAAAGTGAAGGACTTCGGGTCATGCAAGAGTGCATAACCAAGGAACGAAGCAGGCAATACGTGGTGCTGTACCTTCGCTACTCAGGGGAGTAGGTGGCAGGGTTGATGGAGAAGACGGTATAATCCCAGAAGCGACCAAACCTATGAGAGAATTACTCCAAGTTGGGGTGAAAACTTTCTGCATTCTAGAAGTTCGATGGCATTGAGAAGGTGAATCATAGTAGCTAACTCAACGCAAGGAGTGCAAACACTTCAAGTGCTTCAGAAGTGTGAGCAAAGAGCAGGCGAAGGCTAGTAACCAGCTCGATGCATGGAGTACAACCTCGAGGAGGCAGGCGAAGTCAAGTAACCTTTGCCTTCTCAACTCTTAAGAGAATGGGCGAAACCGAGTACCCCAATTCTCTTATCTATCCAGCAGAGGAGCTCTGCACAAGTTCAAAGACCCTTCGAAGATAATGGAAGACAATAGTTGTCAAATCCTCACCAATGGTGATCAGTGCTATTGAGAGTAGATTGTCCGTTTCATTTCCCAACGAAATGCCAATCGAAAGCGGAAGTGATGCGAACCTACTTGGATGTGACAACTAAGTGAAAGAAGAGTCAATGAGCAAATTTTGTGGAGGAAGGACCCAAAACTTCAGAAGTTTGCGAGACGATGCTCGTTAAAGCTCCAACAAGCATCCATCCAGTTCAAGCAGCATGAGGAATTTGAGAGACTGGCGCAGTAAGGATGGTCTTTTCCTTCATTTAGGGGATCTGCAGGAATCAACAAGGATCAACACAACTCAGCCAACCCCACACCAGAGTCAGAGTCATTGGTGAGTTGAAGCAACATTACGGATCAAAGGTTCGACTACTCAAAAACAGCAGCGGAGAGTAGCAAGGAGCCAAGAGGCGCATTGTAGCTGGAGCAGAAGATTGAAGACTCAGCAAAGGCGAGGAGTTGCAGTGTCGACAAAGGCTTCAACGAGGACGTTGATGGAATAAGTGGGGGAGAATGTCACAAACAAACTTCGAAACAAGATGTTTGATGTAATGCTTATGTATGTCCGTGTCTTTTGGCATATTCATGCCTTGTACAACATGTAGAGGGGCGGCCGAAGGCTTGATAGTCCCATTTTAGTTGGGTTGGTGGCCTCTTTAGGCTTGTAAATAAAGGTTGTGTCATGTGGACACATGCGAGAGATTTTTGGTCTATAATGGACCATTTTACCCTTTGTTGTGCCACTGTTTAGAGCTTGTAAAGTCTGTTTGTAATTTGCATTGTCTATGAAGTGTTTTTCAGAGATGTTTGCTTGTGGATCCCGATTGAGGCGCTCTCTCTAGCCCGTTCTCTCTTTTGTTGGTCCTAAGGGACAATGGGAGACTTCGGGAAGGCTGACCTTTGCGGACAGACACACAAGGGTGCCGCACGACTTAGGCAAATCCAACTAAGTCTGTGACATCATGGCAACACAAATGAAGACATACTTGGAGCCGATATAGAGATCGGACTCAACGAAGGGCTAACCCGTGGAATGGTGGGTGCGAGAGCCACCATCAACTCAATGTAAATCGAGGAGCGAAGCAACTTGGGTATAACTTGGTAAAGGACCCAAGCCACATGAAGGGAGTTGACATAGAATATGGAATATGGAGTGGAGGCACAAAGTTTTCCTTAGACAGAGGTCCAGGATATGAACTCTTGTAGAGGCAAGAGCAGGATCACGTCGTTCCATAGGTCCCTCATTCTGATGGAGTGGACTCATTCTGCATAGTGTCAAAGACAAAGAGAGCTTCGAGGCATATGTACCTTATCTCGGAAAAGTATTTTATATAAGAACAAAGGTGACTCAACTTGTAGAGGTGAAGTTGGGTTTAGAAGGCCTTGGTATAAGGCAAGAGGATGTGGAAGTGGGTACTCTTAAAGAATATGCCACAGTGCTACCATTCAAGTTGCCATGAAGGAAGTAGTGCACAGCGGAGATTGTGCCGGTGGGGGCAGAGGCCCAAAATTCAAACAATAGTGCACCCATTTTAGTGAAGTCAGTGGACTTTGGGAGCTACTAGGAAATGGACTATCCTTGAGCTATACTTCATATGAGTGTGACCCGAGAGCGGGTGGATGAAGGTCGATTGCTAGTAGAGCGAACATAATTAAAGGTGGAAGAGGCCCTGCGATGTGTTGGTAAAGGCTACACATAGAGGGATCTTAATCCGAGTTCATCGCATAATGATCAGAATGCAATGGAGATGTCACCAGGAGGTGACATGGTGTAGCGGATAAGGTGAAATAGTTCGTGACAATGTGATACACACGAAACTAATTCTACAAGAGACTAGATCATACGGAGATATGATTGGGAGCTATTGGGAGCTCCACTTCAGTGAACAACATGATGATAAGAAAGGCTATGGATTCAAAAAGTAAATGTCATGATATCACAGAGGCAAGTCTTTCATGTGTGTATCAAATTTTGCATCGAATAAAAGCCTTGGCCATCAACATATGGGGTCCATGTACCACCGAGGGAGTGTACCGAATGCAAGTACTAGTGAGTCCTATGGGAGGGACTTGACCATGCAGAGGTATGATCAGAGCAACTGGAGAGTTGGATAGTGAAGACCATGTATGAGAGTTGCAGTCTGTCTTTCCATCGACCAAGGTGAACTATTCGGAGAACACATAGGTAGCAAGGGGTTGAAAGGGGCGAGGAAGTGACGACGAGTGCAGAGGGACTTAGCTACTAAAAAAAAACTAAGTATCGGTTAGAATGGAGGTAGACTTGAAGGAATGCCATAGTGCCACAGAGATAGATCTACCAATTGCAAAGAAAGGGACGTAGATGTGAGATGATAGATAGTAGCACTATGGGCATGGCAGCACCATGGTACTATAAAGTCATCAATCCCTTATTCATGGAGGGAGAACGCTTGGTTGTGAAAGGGGCTAAGGAGGTGGATAATGTAGAGACAAACTCCAAGTACCAAGACAAGGCTGAAGGGTAGAGGCCATGAAACTTCATAAGACTAGTGTCAATGAGCTTCTCATTAAGATAGCTGAAAGTGAAGAACTTCAGGTTGATGTAAGAGTGCTCGACCAAGGACGAAGTAGGCAGTATATGGTACTATACCTTTGCGACTCAGTAGAGTAGGCGGCAAGGATGATGGAGAAGATGGTACAATCCTAGAGATGACCAAAACTATTAGAGATTTGCTCCAAGTTGGGGTGAAAACTTTGTTAGGATCAAGTTGGCACTAAGAGGGGGGGGTGAATTAGTGCTAATAAAAATATTATGTCAAATCAAAATTTGCGTTTCAATTTAAACCCGTACCAAAAATGCAATAATTGTAAAGAAGGTGTGAAGAGGAGTAAGCAGCCAAGTTAATAAGAAAAAGCATAACAGGAATGACAAAGTAGATATCACACTAGATTTATAGTGGTTCGGTCATCGTGACCTACATCCACTCCCAATTCCTCCTTGTTGAGACCACGAGCGTTCACTAACCATCTTTCTTTAATAGGCGAAGACCAACCACCTTATTACAATACTTTCTCCTTTTTTGGGTTTAAGAGATAACCTTTACAAACCTCACACCTCTCTTAAAATGATCACAAATCTAAAGAAAGAGGAGGAGGACACTTAGTACTTTTATAACACTTTCACACCCCAACACTTCAAGATTTTTGTTCACACTTTGTTACTCTTTCATGCAGGAAAGAGTGAGATATTTATAAGCCCCAATGGCTTCAAAAATAGAGCTAAAAAGTGTCTTATCCCGGATTTCAGATGTACTGGCTATACCATCGCCATTATTGGGCGGTACCATTGCCTGACATTCTGACAATAAGTAGTACCACTATATAGGTCTAGTGGTACTGTTAGGATCGAGTCGACACTAGGGGAGGAGATGGAGGGGGGGGGGGGGTTGTTGAATTAGTTCTTACTATAAAAATCATGTCGATTTTAAAAATATTTGTTTCGATAAAAACCAATTTCAAAAAGATGAGTTTAACTTGAAAGCTAGTTCGTAAGCGTAGTGAAAATAGTAAGCAAGTAAGGTAGTTTGTAGTAAAGGTAAATAGCAAGAATAAAAATGTAAAATAAGGTTTATAGTGGTTGGGTCATCGTAACCTACATCCACTCCTGATTTCTCTTCACTTAAGGCCACTGGCTTCCACTATCGATCTTCTTTCAATGAGCAAAGATCAACTACCCTTACAACTCAATTCTTCTTTTGACAGGTTCTAGAGAGAACCTTTACACCCCTACTACCTCCTCTCTTAAACTTCACCAACACTTAAAGCTTAAGAGGAGTTCTCACAAGATTACAATAGCATTTTTCTTTCTTTTTGCTCTTAGTTTTTATGTTTTCTAAGCAGGTATAAGAGGGGTATTTATAGGCTCCAAATGGATTCAAACTTGGATCCTAAAAGTGTCTTATTTTCGGTTTTCGGGGTACTGGTGGTACCACCGCTTGTGTTGGGCGGTACCATTTCCTACAACACTACACTGGGTGGTACCATCCCCCAGTCTGATGGTACCATAGCCTGACATAGTTTGGAAGACTGTGTCTAGGTGGTACCACCGCTCAATCTAGTGGTACTACTACCTAACACAGTCTTGGAGACTATATCTCGGAGACTAAGCCTCTAGTGGTGCCACCACACCGCCGGTCTCGATGGTGCCACCATCGGACCCAACTTTTGGGTCATCGAATAAGCCTTTCTCTTAGCCCAAAATAGTCCTACTTTATGCCTAGTTGGCCCCTAATTGAGTTGACCTAATTATATTCTAATCCATCCTAATTACAACTAAAACTACTTCGATATAGGCATTTATTATAAAGCATTAATCACATCTTAATCGATGCTTTATCTAATCCTTCGGCACATCGTCCTCTTTTATGATCTTTTGCCCAATCGGCATGTTGACCTCTGCAACTCCAATCTCCTTAGTGCAATGTCCACTCTTCTAGGCCCGATGCCTAGACTCATGACACGAAGCCTTCTACCGACATGGCGACCGATCCTCTAGCTCAACGTCCAATCTTCTAACATGTTCTACTCTGGCCCAACATTGATTCTTCTTGCTTTAATTGTCTTTCCTGATCGAAGCTAGTCCTACGTCACTCAAAATGCAGATTAGATCATAACATTATCAATTGGTTTCATTATCAAAATTCAAGATTCAATAATCTCTCCATTTTTTATGATGACAACCAATTGATGACGAAGTTAACCTTAACTCCCCCCTTTCAATATGTCATATTGATAGAAGCTTTAAATTTAGAAAATCATGCAATGTTTCAAAATATAAAAATACATCATACCACATATGATTTAAGTCATCATCATTACATCTCTCCCGTTGTCATCAACAAAAAGGAGAAGTGCATCTAGCAAGTTTTTGAGATATGCAAGTTTTACAACATACAAGAACAATTTTGAGTTGTGCAAGTTTGCAAATTTAGTTTTTTTTTTTAGATACACAAGTTTGCAAGTTTTGCTTCTTGAGATAGTCAAGATAATACTTTTGCTTCTTTTGAGATTGCAAACTAACAATTATTGGTAATGTTCAAGATAACAAGTTCTTTCTTCTCTTTTGAGAAGTGTAAGCTAGCAATTTTGCTTCCTAGCAAGTTTTTCTGTTTGAAATATGCAAGCTAGCAATTATTCTCCCCCTCTGTCATTGTTAAAAAAAAAGGAAAGAATATAATATTATATTTTTTTTCCTTTTACATCAATTTTCAAATCATGACAAAGAAAAAGTATCAATCTTATTTCAATATGGCATATTAAAATAATGTATTATTTCAGAAAATGATAGTTGTTGACTTTCAAATTACAATCATGATGGTATCAAAATATCAAATTACATTACATCCTATCATTCATGATTATAACTTCTTAACATAATATCATGAGTATTTCATACGTAATTTTATATCATTATATAAAGAATATCAAGAATTTCAAATTGTGAATATCAAAAAATCAAGAGAAAAATTATGATTCTTTTTTTATGTATCAAATAGTGAAAAAATGAATGTAAATGATCTTGATTCATAAAAAATCTCATACTATAATTCCAAGAATTCACAAGAAAATTCATGATTCATTTAAATAATTCTCCTATTTAGTAAATAGCAAAAAGAACCATGGGAGTCCAAAAACAAGATCTTGATTCATAGAAATATCTCAAGTATCAAATATCAAGAAATCAAGATCATGATTTAGATAAAAAAAATAAATCTAAATCCATAAAATTTTCTTATAAGAAATGCCAAGTCATCATCATTATCACTTTGGGCATGATATCAAATCAATAAATTTTTAAATCAATATTACTTGGGTATGCATGATACCAAAACATGGTTTCAAGTTTTCAACATAAAACATGCACAATTTCAAACCATTACAAACTATTATCAAAGTCATAGTTTGTTTGCATAAATCTCTTCTTTGGTAAATGGTAAGAAGGAATCATGAAAGATATAAAATATTTTAATTCTCATAAAAGATAGCTCAAGTAGAGAAATCAAAAGAAAGTTCATGATTCAGTTAGAAAATTTTTATTCTAATTCAATTTGTCAACTCCAAACTTATCATCAAAATCATTTTTCTTAATTCAAGAGATAACATAAAATAAATTCATCACTAAGAATTACTTGTTGAAAAATTAAAAAGCTTTAGAGATATTTTCAAAAAATATGCATTCTCTAATTTTTGTTTCAATTTAAGTGATTTGATTTCATATAAGCATGCCCTTGTTTTCTAAGCCAAAATCATGCATTATCATTTAAACTCAAAAAACAAGATTTATCACAAAAGTCATCAAGATCAAAAGTGCAACATATAATTCCAAAGCATAAAATTACAAATCATTATTACTTCAAATCCTCATACATAATTAAATCATTAAGCATGGTACCAAAACTTTTAACATTTTCATTATGTCTTACATCATTGTGCATCATCAAGCATGATTTCATTGAATATAAGGCATTTTCAATCAAAATTATTTTATTTATTATAGTAATATATTTTTCTTTTTAAGTGAATCTAACTTTTCATGCTGAGTGCTAGAGTTAACATGCAATTATCATGCTCAAATTTTAATTATTACTATTTTAAAATCATTAGAAAGAGAAGCATGATATTTTTTTATTTTTTACCAACTAATTTAAAAAATAATTCATGAAAAGCATCAAGTAATTTCAAAATAAGATAAAGAAAATTTGTTTGAGTTGTTTATCTCATTGTTGAGAGTCATCAAAGTGAAGTTTACCACTTCGTCTTCATCGGTTTGCTCCTCGTCTTTGGGTGCGCTTGATTGGTTCTTGAGTGCTTCCTTCTTCTTTGACAACTTCTTTTTCAGTTTTATATACTCATCTTTAGAGTGCCCTAGTTTCTTACATTCATAGTAAGTAGTTGTGCTCTTTTTAAGTTTATTTTTATTATTTAATTCTTGTTTCATGAACTTTTTAAGCTTTATTGTTAAGAGTTCAAAGTCATCATCATTTGAGCTTTCGCTTGAGTGGTCGTCTTGAGTTTCAAATGTCAAATCCTTCCTATTTTTTGGAAGGTAATTCTTATATTCATTTTGTGTCATAAAACTCATTTCAAAGGTCATTAAAGACCCAATAATTTCTTCAAGTGGAAACTTGTTTAAGTCTTTTACCTCCAGTTACTTTCGAATCTCAATTTTTAGAAAGAGATCATAAAACTTATTAATAAGTTCAAGATTCAAAAAATATTTGCCAAGAGCTTTTAAACTATTGACAACATCTATAAAACGGGTATACATGTCTCCAATAGTTTCGTTTGGTTTCATATGAAATAATTCAAAATAATACATCAAAAGATTAATTTCTAAATCTTTAACTCTACTAGTGCTTTCATATGTGATCTTAAGAGTGTGCCAAATCTCATAAGGTGTTTTACATATAGAAACTCAATTGAATTTATTTTTATCTAAAGCACAAAATAAAGCATTCATAGCTTTGGCATTCAAAGAGAAAATCTTCTTCTCTAAATCATTCCAATCGTTCATTGGAAGAGAAGACTTTTAAAATCTATTTTTAATAATATTCCATAAATCGAGGATCAATGAAAGCACAAAAATTCTCAATTGAGTTTTCCAATAAATGTAGTCCGTCCCATTGAACATAGGAGGACATTTGATAAAGTAACCTATTTGAAATCCGATAAAAGTTATTTCTCTTAGTTGTTAAACTAAATGAGAAAAACTTGGCTCTGATACCAACTGTTAGGATCGAGTCGGCACTAAGGGGGGGGTGAATTAGTGTTTACTATAAAAATCACGTTTATTATGAAAATATTCATTTCGAGAAAAAATGATATTGAAAAGATGAGTTTAACTTTAAAGCTTATTTGTAAGCGTAATAAAAGCAGTAAGCAAGTAAGGCAGTTTGTAGTAAAGGTAAATAGCAAGAATAGAAATGCAAACCAAGTTTTATAGTGGTTCGATCGTCAAGATATACATCCACTCCTAATTCCTCTTCACTCGAGACCACCGACTTTCACTACCGATCTTCTTTCAATAGACAAAGATTAACTACCCATACAACTTGATTCTCCTTTTGATAGGTTTAGGAGAAAACCTTTACACTCCCATTGCCTCCTCTCTTAAACTTCACCAATACTTAGATCTTGAGAGGAGTTCTCACAAGATTACAATAGTGTTTTTCATTCTTTTTGCTCTCAGTTCTTATGTTTTCTAATCAGGGATAAGAGAAGTATTTATAGGCCCTAAATAGATTCAAACTCAGAGCCTAAAAGTATCTCATCCTCGGTTTTTAGGATACTAGTGGTACCATCACTTGTGTTGGGAGGTACCATCGCCTATAGCATTGACACTGGGCGGTACCATCACCTGATATAATCTGGGAGACTATGTCTAGGTAGTACCACCGCTCAGACTAGTGATACTATCACTTGACACTAGGCGGTACCACCGCCTGATAGTCTGGAGGTACCACTGCTAGTATTGGGTTATACCACCTCCTACTAGTCTGACACTAGGTGGTACCACTACCTAGTCTGGTGGTACCATCGTCTGATATACTAACACTAGATACGCTAGGATACAGTCTTCAAGATTGTGTCAGGTGTTGGTACCGCTAGACTAGGCGGTGGTAATGCCCAGACACAGTCTCCCAAACTATATCAGGCTATGGTACTGCCAGATTGGGTGATGTGTTAGGACTCTAGCTAGGAGAGTCCTAATTGAGAGGGATATTCATATAAAATCTACCTAAGCCAACCCCTATTAAAGATGTGAAGAGGTCGGCTAGGGTTTGGAGATTATTTCTTAAAGAAAAAATAGGAGTTGTAAAGGAATAGGAGTCTTGAGTAGGAGTCTTAATTGAGTAGGAGTCTTGAGTAGGAGTCCTATTAGGAGTTAGGGTTTAGAAACCCTATAAATAGCCATGAATTCATCCTCTTTTTAGAAGTAATAGATGAATCTTTTCTACAGCCTTTGAGCAGCAACTTGGAGGGAGGAACCCCTATAGAGTTCTAATGAGGCCGATCCCCTAAAGAGATCAACCCCAAGTTTAGAATCTACAAGGGTTCTAACACCAAGTATCAGAGCAGCATTCTTGGCATCTCGCTTCCCTTCCACAGCCATCCATTAGCCCTCCACAACTGCCCAAAGTAATTTCCACAATTGCTTAAAAGATCATCGCCAAATTCTGCCGTCATCTCCACCACCGCAGATCATCTTTTGATCCCTCCGTGAATTGCAACAAGTTTTGGTTTTCTACCTTACTATTGCTGCAATTAGTTATACTTGTTTAAAAATCTAAAAAAAAAATTATTCCTATATTGCTGTATAAACTTTTTGTCACAAAGTTTTTATCTCTACGATGAAAGATACATTATAGAATTCCAACCGTAGAGCACAATCTGTTTGATCTTGCTACTATGTTTTTTCTATCCAAATCTATATGAAATATTTTTGATAACTTTGACACTTCTTAACAATAGATTTTCTTTTAGTTTTATAAAAAAATTCTTAATATAAACCATTGATCTATTACATCTAATCTACTATACTTAAAAATCTGTACTATAAAATTTCAACCGTATAACACTGTTTGTTTAATCTCGATACTATAATTTTTCTATCCAAATCTCTACAAAATTTTTATGATAGCTTTGAAACTTCCTAATAGTATATTTTCCTTTGGTTTTATTAAAAAATTCTCGATATAAACTACTAATCTTTTATGTCCAATCTGCTATATTTGAAAATCTGTACTGCAGAAAATTTCAACCGCATATTATTGCCTTAACCCATCTATTTGCAATCTTTTTTGAATGAATTTCTTATACACTTCATAGATCATCTTGTCTTCCATCTAAAATTGATCTATTGAGGAATTCATCTCTAAAAATAATTTTGTGTTGCTGCAAATTTTTATCGTAAACCGTTAAAATTTTTCGACGAGAATTCTGCTATCACAACTTGCACTAATTTTCTTGCTATTACTGCCAAAATTTTCTTAATTAAATTAGACATCCTTTCTGTCATATAAACTGAGATATTGCTGTCAATTCTCTCCTCAAATCTCTCATGATTTTGGTGAAAATTTTGTCGAGAAACTGTTGTTTCTTCGACGACAATTCTGCTCTTACAAGACAACACAATTCTGTAGCAAACTTCCACTGATTTATATCAAACCTTTGCTGCCATCTACCACAGATCTAAAACTTTTATCCACAGCCCTAAAACTCCAATAAATCACACCCTCAAACTGTACCCAAAACAGCCACAAAATAAGCCTAAACTGCAGCCTACATCCACCAATCCACCAACCCTTTCGACCATCACTTCTCTCAACCAATTCATGCTTTTAACCCGATAACAAAAGAGAGATCTTAACATTACAGATTTAGAAGCATATACTATGGTATTTGAGGAGATAATCAATACTAAATTCAAAGCCTTCGAGGCCTGAATAGAGGATAAGATTCGGACTCTCTTTACCGAACCCAGTTTGGGCTGACCACGAAGCTCAAAGAAGTCACATCAAGGAGAGAGCTCAAACTAATCGCACCAAACCTAAAAAGATGACTTCCAAGAGATGGGAGGCTTTATGACCGACCCCAACTATCTACGCATAAGGGTGGACTTCCCTAGATGGGAAGAAGGAGACCTGATTGGTTGGATCTCGTGAGCGGAGCGATATTTTCCGTACCACAAAACCGCGGACGCATCTATGATGAAAATTACAGCTATACATCTTGAAGGGGATACCATATAGTAGTTTGATTGGTTTAAACATACTCATGGAGTACTCTCATGGTGATAATTCAAAAAAGGACCACTGATCCGCTTCGGACCAACCGATTACGAGAACATTGACGGACAACAAGCAAAGATCTGATAAACCTCCACCATTCAAGAGTACCAAACCAGGTTTGAAAGGTTATCTAATAAAACTCATGATTGATATCAAAAATAACTATTGGGGACCTTCATTGAGGGCTTGAAGCCGGAGATCTAGGGAGAAGTTAAAGCACAACAACCATACACACTTATGGCAGCCATCTTTTTCGCACGACATCAAGAGGAGCGATTGAACCATAAAGTTCGGAGGACTAAGGTCACTCATCGACCAGCAATACTGAAGCCCTCAGCCCCCCCTACTGTCAACTGAGTCCCTGCACTAAAAAGTTTGACAAGAGAAGAGCTTCGGGAGCGATATGCGAAAGGGTTATGTTGGCACTACGATGAGCCGTGGAGCCGTGAGCATTATTATAGCAAAGAGATACTTCTTATGATTGAACTAGTAGAAGAAGAGGTCATTGAAAATCTAGAAGAGAGCCTTGAATATAAAGAAGAAGAAATAGAAGAAGAGCCATAACTGATCGACGTTACGGTACACGCACTAGTTGGCTACTCAAACTCGCAAACGGTGAAAGTTGGAGGCCTTCTCAAATAATAATCGATCATTGTTCTCCTCGACATGGGCAGCACTAATAACTTCATAAATAATAAGGTTGCAGCTCAGATGGCACTCCACATCAAAGGTTGCAGCAAGTCTGATGTAAAGGTCGCCGATGGCAAAACCCTAAAGTGCGACCAAAGATGCCAGCAGGCGAAACTACTACTACAAGACCAAGAGATAATTGCATATTTCTTCCTCCTCCCACAAGATGATTATGAGGCCATGCTGAAAATTAAATGGTTGATGACATTAGGTGATGTTTCTTGAAATTTTATGAAACTAATTATGAAATTTTATAGTAAGGAAAAATAGGTGATACTGCACGGGAAACGTGAGGGTGACTTAATGATGGTTTGCACACAACAAATAGAGAAGATTTTGCATAAAGCATGCAGCGGCTTTTTAGTACAACTTGAGCAGAAAATTAAGGGAGAGCTAATAGAATTTGAAGATCCAAATCTACTTCCTTTGCTTGCTGAATTTTCAGATATATTTCATGAACCGCGTAACCTACTTCTTACCCGTCGGTATGATCATTGTATAACGATTCTTCTAGGCAAATCTCCAGCAAATATTCAGCTATATCAGTATCCACATCTCTAGAAAGATGAAATAGAAAGGATTGTAAAAGAGATTATTGAAATAGGAGTTATTCGGCTAAGTTGCAGCCCCTCCTCTTCACTAGTGTTCCTCGTACGAAAGAAGAACGGAACATAGCGATTGTGTGTTGATTACCAAGCTCTCAATGGCATAACCATCAAGGACAAATACCCTATTCTAATAGTAGATGAATTGTTAGATGAAAGGGAGTACAAATCTTCACAAAGCTAGACCTTTGATTTGGGTATCATCAAATACGAGTGTGCGAAGAAGACATACCGAAAATCACATTTTGAACACACAACAACCACTATGAATTTTTGCTTTCTTCAACATACAATCAGAGGAAGGTGTGGCAGTGGACCCCTTCAAAATTGGAGCAATGCAAAACTGGCTGACCCCGAGGAACAAAAAATTGCTACATGGCTTTCTGGGTTTAACAGGCTACTACCGTAAGTTCGTGAAAATCTATGGAAAGATCAGTGCACCACTTACTTCCTTACTGAAAAAAGATATCTTCCAATGGTCGGACAGAGCCTCCGCTGCCTTCGACAAACTTAAGATAGCCATGACAATGACGCCGGTGCTAGCACTATCAGATTTCTGTCGACCCTTCATTATCGAGGCCGACACATCTTGAGTCAAAATTAGAGCCATTCTCATGCAAGATGATCAACCACTCGCATACACTAGCAAGGCATTGTCTCCCTCCCATCAAAATATGTCAACATATGATAAGGAGATGCTCGCCATTGTGTATGCAGCAATGAGATGGAGACCCTACTTGATCGGTCGACGATTTCAAATTAAAACCAACCATAGAAGTCTCAAGTACTTTTTGGAGCAAACGATATCATCCCCTAAGTAGTAAAAATGGGTAACAAAACTTCTTGGATTTGATTATGAAATAACTTACAAAAAAGGGAAAGATAATGTTGTTATAGATGCGCTTTCGCGGTTACCCAAGAAAGCTGAATTTTCGGTTGTTTCACTTTCGATGAGTGACTTCCTTGATGATATTAAGATGAAATGGCAGGAAGATTCGGAGACCAGTAAGATCATAAAAAAATTGGAGGAAGCACCAAGCGCTATAAGGGACGCATTGTGCTTGTGCCAAATTCTACTTGCATCTTTATGAGCAAATTTTGGGTAGAGTTATTCCAGATGGTGGATACTAAATTGAAAAGGAGTATGGTGTATCACCCACAAACCGATGGCTAGACAGAAGTAGTGAACAAGTGCTTAGAGATAGCCCAAAGTCATCCACCAAATATAACTATCCAAAGAGAACTCCCGACCCAATCGAGTGCCATTATTAATCGATGGATCATGAGTCGATAATGATGACCCACTACTGAAATGCTAATATAGTGGGTGAACTTACTAGCAGAAGGTGCCACTTGGGAGAACTATGACGATTTAGAGATCAAATTCCTAAAATTCATGGATCGTCAGCCTCGAGGACAAGGCTAATTTGAAGAGGGTGGGTCTGTTAGGACTTTAGCTAGGAGAGTCCTAATTGAGAGGGGTATTCATGTAAAATCTACCTAAACCGACCATATTAAAGAGGTAAAGAGGCTGGCTAGGGTTTGGAGGTTATTTCTTAAAAAAGAATTAGGAGTTGTAAAGGAATAGGAGCCTTGAGTAAGAGTCTCAATTAAGTAGGAGTCCTATTAGGAGTTAGGGTTTAGAAACCCTATAAATAGCCATGAATTCATCCTCTTTTGAGAAGTAATAGATGAATCTTTTCTACAACCTTTGAAAAACAACTTGAAGGGAGGAACCCCTATAGAGTTCCAAGGAGGCCGATCCTCTAAAGAGATCAACCCCAAGTTTAGAATCTACAAAGGTTCTAACATAGTGGTACCGCCAGACTGAGCGGTGGTACCGCCCAGTGTCAGAGTATACTAGCGGTGGTATCGACAGTCTAGGCAGTGGTACTGCCTAGTGTTAGTGTAGTAGGTGGTGGTACCGCCCAGTACAAGCGGTAGTATCGCTAGGACCGGGGAAACCCACGATGAGATATTTTTTGGCTCTATTTTAAAAGTCATTTGGGGTCTATAAATACCCTAGATATTTCTGTTTGGCAAAGTATAAAACTGAGTTAAAAAGGGGGAAAGAATACTTAAGAAAAATTAGAAACTCTCTTAGGATTAAGAGTCTCTTTCTTATAGAGTTAGAAGTTTTCTAAGGGATGAGTGAGGTCTAAAAGAGAAATGTAAAGGTTCTCTACTGAGCCTGTGAAAAGGAGAAAGAGTTGTAAGAGTAGTTGATCTTTGCCCGTTGAAAGAAGATCGATAGTGGAAGCAGATGGTTTCGAGTGAAGAGAAATCGAGAGTGGATGTAGGTCATGATGACCGAACCACTATAAAATTCAGTTTACATTTCTTTCATGCTTTTCATTTATATTATGAGCTGACTTACTTGCTTACCATTTTCATTATGCTTATGAATGTGCACTCGAAGTAAAGCTCATTTCTGATATTGGCTTTTATCGAACGAGATTTTTGAATCAATATCGTTTTTGTGATAGCACTTATTCACCCTCCCCCCCCCTAGTGCCGACTTGATTCTAACATTTTCTATATCACATGCAAATAT
>NW_008991503.1:502626-524538 GCF_000313855.2 Musa acuminata subsp. malaccensis
CTATTTATCAAAGGAAGGCTTGCACAGTTTAAAAATCATGTCATTACTTGCCCTTTAAATTCACCATAAGTAAATTGCAACTAAGAGTCTCAGGGTAAAGGACACTTTAGGGTTGACCCTTCATAGAACCAACTATCATCATGCCAAATGTCAAAGGAAAAAGAAACATGTCTGAGGGATTTCCATAAGGTGAAAATAGTAGGATAGGATAAAAATAAGTGAGACAAGGTTTCATCATAATTAAGACAAAATCAACATGTATGAGAAAAGGATGAGAGAGCTTCTTAGAATGATTAATAGGTTACATAATCACTAGATATAGATCGAGTCAACGAAAAAATCGGATGACAAAGTATAAAACAAATATAAGCAAAAATCTTGAACCGTACATGACAGGGGAGTTATAACACAATGACAACTTTCCCAGAGAAAACCTATAAAATTGCCCAAAAATAACAAAACAGAAAGTAACAAAAATTATGGAAATACCCCTATTGACCAAGATTTGACTAATGTTGACCAAAGTTGATAAGAGTCAATGGTCAACTTCTTCTTCTCCTCTCAGTGGTTGTTGCCATGGGCACAGTGGCAAGATGACCGAGGTCTCATCGAAGAAGAAGCTTCGACGTCTTGGTCGGATTTGAGCTGTAGTGGGAGATCTCTCATCTCTTCACTTTAGGTTCTTACTAATAGACTTAAGTTGTTCTTACCTAATTTAGTTGCTTTCTAGCAATCTATTTTGATTTTAGGCAAAATTATTCAAGATAATATCATTGTAGCCTAGTAAACTAGGCATTCACTCTGTAGGTCTAAAGAGAAAAATTCTCTCGTCATCATCAAGATTGACAAAGAGATTTATGCATGCCTTGCATGCCTATGACAAATTATCTTATTATGTTATCACCAAAGTCTTACATGCCTTTAACTTCCCTAATTGATTTATTTCTTAGATTTATGCATGTATCTCTTCCCATGAATATGCTTGCTTGGTTAATGGAGAAGCTTCTCATTTCTTTAAGGGCATGAGGTGTTTCTGTTACAGGTGACTCGTTATCCTTTTACTAGGCAATCAATGTCTTTACTTCTTTCGAAGGCTATTATAGTGAAATAGACTCACTCCTTTCAATTTTACACACAAATATAAGTCATTTTTCTTTGCTTTTGTGCTAATAGAAAGTCTTGTATGATCATTTCTAATATTTTTTATGATTATGAATGCCTCACTAAACAAAAGATCAATCTTCGTAAATTTGAGATTTCTTTTCTCTTGTGATATTAACGGATCAACCAAAGCTTAGATTTATAATTTCTTTAATCTTAAAGAGGGTAGGTTCCCTTTCAAATACCTAAGAACTATGATATCTCTTAGGCGTTTGTCTACTTCTGCCTTTGATGATCATGTTTCATCCGGTTAGTAAAAACTCAACTCTTAACAATTTAATTTTGTCTCAAGCAGACCATGTCACCTTAATCAAATATGTTCTTTTTGCTTCACTCGTTCACCTTTTGGCTGTCTTAGATGCCTAAGATGGTGCACCATAATATTAATAGGATCTCTAGAGATTTTCTTTGACACAAAGATTCTAATTCTCGTGGTCTACATCTCTTTAAATACTAAGGGTAGCTGTAGTATTTAAAGCCTTCACCTTACATCTAGTGCTTTACAAGCCAAATGCATTTTTATTTATCTTTGGAGTCATGACTAGATTTGGTTTAGACCTGTGATTGTTAATTATGATATAGTGTCCCCTTGGCAAATTCCTATTCCTCTTACTGATATAGTGTCCCCTTGGCAAATCGCTAATTATGATATAGTTATCTTTGGAGTCGTGACTAGATTTGGTTTAGACTTGTGATTGCTAATTATGATATAGTGTCCCCTTGGCAAATTTGGTTTAGACTAGATTTGGTTTTTTTGCAAGCCATGCAAGATTTGAGACTTGGTTTTTCTTGTATTATTGGAATTGGCATATTGATCGATGTTTTAAACGACATTTGAATTTTTGATGTTTCGTTAATCTTGAAGCCTACTTTCGATAATATGGATCGGGTGAATGAGTTTTCTATTATATTAGCTTTTATTTCTAATCATCGATGGGATGTTGTTAAGTAGTGATAATCTTTTAGTACTTTGCTTGTTGATTTCATTACTGGTATGGATTTATCGGTGTCTGCTGATGATGACAAATGGGTTTGGATTTTTTATGCCAAAGGACGACAATCAAACAAGGTTGCTTATGGTTTTTTAGCCTCCTAGTGTGATTCTGATCAAGATTCTTCTATAATCTGGTCTAATCTTTCGAAGTAGCCTATAACGTGGCATATTGTTTGTTTTTGTTAGAAACTTCTCCATTGTCAGGCTACCTACTTATATTGCTTCTTTGGGCATTGCTACTACTCAGCCTAGCTTACTTTGTGATAACTATGGTGATGAGATCTAGCATTTTTTTTTTTTTGACAAAGGTTTAAATGAAATGTCAAAAGATTCGACAATAAGTTAGAAAAGTATTAGATGAGTGATTGATGAGTCAAGATCTTGGCAAGATAATTTTGGGTTAATTTGAGTTGGTATTAGACTGAAACAAAGCTTACTTATTATGAAAGTTATTAGGCTTGAAGTTAAACTTAATTTGGATTATTAGAAAGCCAAACACATGACTTAAACTGACAGTAATGGTACTACCTATGATAGTGGTAGTACCATCAAAGTCAAAATTTATAGTATTGTGTTAAAAGTTTCAATGGTAGTATTGCCAAAGTCTAGTATTATGACTCCATATCAAAACTTTATGGGAGTCCAGTATTATGACTCTATATTAAAAATTATGATAGAAGTACCATAGGAGTCTATTATTATAGCTTTGTTTCAAATATTACGATGATAGTATTATCCAAAGTCAGTGATAATATCACTCGTACCCCAAAATGAGAATTTAAATTTTGGCTTTATTTTGGAAGCCTTTTGGAGGCTATAAGTATCTCACTCAAGCTTAATTGATGGAGCATCAATCCATTCTTGAGTTTGTAAAATGTTATAGCTCTCTTACTGAGTATTTTTTAGTCACTTACTTTTTCTCGAATTTAATTGTGATACTAAGTGGTAGGAGGGGAGAGGTCTCATAAAAAAAGTAAATACGAAGGTTCTCACCTAAGTTTAAAAATTGGAAAAAGGTTGTAAATGATTGTTGATCTTCATTAATTTGAAGCAAGATCGATAGTAAAAGTTGGTTGCCTCGAGGGAAGGGAAACATAGGTCAAGAAGACTGAATCATTGTAAATTGATTTGTATTCCTTCTCTTGCTTATAACTTTTATTTGTGATTGCTTGCTTATTATTATCTATATATTCACGACAACACTCAATATTTAGTTGATCGTGTTTTCGATATGTGTTTTTCTCGATCGAGCTTTTAAATCAATTAAAATTTATTATAATTCTAATTCACTCCCTCTCTTAATGACTCTCTTAGTGTCATTAAGATCCTAACAATTATATTGTGAGGCCATAGCTATTTTGATGGGGCTACAAACAATGATCTTGGATGGCTTTTGACAAATTTAAGTAGAATCATATTCCCAAATATTTATTAATGTGTTACTTAAAAAATCCTGAACCATGAGTAGTTCAAAATATTATTTTTTATATTTGGATACTATTGGAATGTTTTGATGTATATAGTCTTTTCCATGTGTATAGGAAAGAAAATGAGATGAACAATTGGTTGGCCAAATATAATATACTAAAAACTCATGATATATTTTTGGATTGGAGACTGACCCTCTCAGTTAGACTTTTTGATACACTTTAACGGTAAGAGTATTTTTTTAACAGTTTGATATAGAGAATCAAATTTTACTTAAAAAAAAAAAATCATATCATTGATTTCAGTGACAATTTCCCATGTAAAATTACTTACCATGCATTACGATGTCCAATTGGAAATCCAGGCTAATCTCCGTAGCCTTTGGAATCAATTCTATACATGTCTTTTGATGACAGGTAACTCGTTTAGATTTTTCAAGAAAGGGAATGGAGGGAGTTTGCCTCATTAACCTCATAAGCAACCTTCTTCATTAACCTTAACAACACCACAGGACGGTAGCAGTCAGCTGAGTTTGCCTGTTTAAGACTTGCTTTCTACCAAGTTTAAACTCAACATCCTTCAGCTTCAGCTGTCAATTCTTCTACAGTAGAATATATTACGCCAGGAAGAGAATAATTTCGAGTCTCAACAATGACAGCAGCCAAATGTGAATTGGCCGCAACACTGGTTTGTGAGGAGGCTTACTCATCAAGACATAACTTTCCTTTCATTAAGGAAATGAGAATTTGCTTACAAATTGGATACCAACAATTAGACTGTATGAGTTGTCTAATCAAATCAATAAATCATTTAAGTTCTACTCATTTAAGTCATGTCAATAAGACAATAGAAATAAATAAATAAATAATTCAAGATAAAAAAGACTAATATGTAGAACCTATAATGAATCAACTCCCCTTTTCTATCATTATATGCCAGCCACTTCCAACGTAGCTGAATATAAATTCATGTTTCACCTCCTAAACATCTGTGGTTTCTCTATCACTTAACATGTTACGTATATAGTTTGTGCTCTAATGGTTTGATGGTCTTGCGATACAACTCCAGCCTCAGAATATATGAAGACGACGGGTTTATAGCAGTGATATCGATGGAGTTTGGCAATGACCTATGACTCCCTCACGTTGTAAACATTGAGCTTCGATGTTTACAACAGAGAAATCGAAGAGGGTAACAGCAGCTAATGGACACATGAGATTAGAACCCTGACAACAAAAACTCCTCTCTCAAGGAAGCTGCATAACACGTGAAAAGTAATGTGCATGTTTTATTTTTATAAAAAAACAAAAATAGATTACTAATTCATAAAAGAATAAGAAAACCCTCATCATTTTTATTTAATTACTAATTAAAAAATAAATTAGCATATTTGGCCAACCAGGTAATCACTTCATTTCCTTTTCTATAAATATGAGAGAGATTATATACATCAAAATTATCAAAAAGAATTCAAATACTTTGCACAATATTCTGTACCATCCAAAGGATGACAGACTTCGTTGCAGATTTCGAATAAGAATTAACGAATCAGATCCAATACGCACACGTTTGAACCCGTCCAAGACCACTACTTGAAAGACAACTCGAGTCTATGCTTTCGGTTCTCTACTGGCATCTACCAAGTTAAATGAACCCTTCTTATCTAATACTAGCCATTCATTGTTTATCTTATTCACCAATCTCTCTTTATCTAATTGCTATGAATGTGTAATTTTTATTATTTTGGGAAAACATACAACAAATATGGAAGATATTTGCCTGCCTAAAATTATGTATTAGGTGTTGTATGAGGTGTAAACTACTATTATAGTTAGTCAAACACTAAATTTATATTTTTTTAAAGGTTGGATAGACATGATCTAAGTATGGAAATAAAGTTATTTTCTATCCTAATCTTAAATATAAAGATGATCTAAAGTTCCTTTCATTTTGAAATCTGAAAGCCAGATCCACCAACAAATATAATTTCTTTACATACATACAAATGCATTTATTGCATTAATAAATAATAAAATGAATTGATGAGGGCTATTATATAAATTAAAGAAAACCAAAAGAAATCAAAATTGAACTCTCACTAGAATAATTTCTTCAGCCCGAGTGATAGTTCCTTGATCACTTAGGCTTTGGGTAACCACCTCAAGGGATGAGCTACCCATCCCTTACTCTTCAAATCACCTAATAGCCCTCTTCTTTATAAAGGAAATCAAAGACTAATCTTATCATCCTAGTGTAAGCATAAAAACTATTATATGCTATATGTAATACGAAAAAACTTTGATGGTAGAATCGAAATCAAATAACATTATATCGGTTTTATGATGCATACCTTTTGATGCCAGCTGAAAAGGATCTCTATGTGATATACAAGGGTACCATTTTTAAGTTCAAAATTGCTGTCAATCTGCAAGGAAAACTAGACTCTCATTCTCCTCTCTTCCTATCCTTTCACATGACCACTTAGATTGATGATTGTCAATCTACAAGGAAAACTAGACTCACATTCTCCTCTCTTCCTATCCTTTCACATGACCACTTAGATTGATGATTCAGAAAGGTTGAGAAAGAAACTGTAAGCTCTCAACTGCGTCCTCTATGAGATGTGTGCCATACATCATTTAATCCCTATAGGTCTTGTCTATTTATAGGCGAGAGCAAAGGGTCTAGGATAAGTTATTAGGAGAGTTCTTCCCATCAAAGGCATCTCCTAAGAAATCTTATTATAAATAAACTTCTTTTATATTAGCCAATATCTATCATCATAATCCAATTAGTTCCATTATGTATCTTATCTAATTATAAAGGGCCACAGAATCTAGCATTCTTCCACTTAGCCTATTAATTGATAAGATATAGAATATATTCAAAATCAAAATAAACAAAACAAAATTTGTTTGAAAATAATTTTACCTAATTGGATTCCAAAAATTTTGAAAAGTATTTTATACATAGCCATGAATTTTAAAAACAAGTCAATAAGTCCAATAAATACAATAATACTACATTAAGTCCAACTATCAATACAAGTCATATTAGTTATGTATCATCAATATCATTCTCCCTTCTATGTATCACAACATTGTTAGTCTTTCCTAATATAGTCTATAATGACTCTTGTAATTTGTCTTGACTAATCCTGTTATTACATTCAACTATAATATATATAAACATAAATATAAATAGGATAGCAAAAATAAATATCTTTAATTAAGTAAGAAAAATATTAATAATAACATCCACCCAAACATGTATCACCATATCTTTCATGACTTGCTTACAAGCTCCATTCTAAGAGCATATTCTTTAAATATTTTACACTGTGAAACTTTAGTAAATGAATTAGCAATTATCATAGTGGTACTTAAGTTCTCAATTGACACTTATTATTGCTAGATTCTTTCTCTAACCACCAAGTACATTATCTCAATGTACTTGAAACCACTAGAGTACTTGTCATTCTTAGAGAAGAAAACTACCGTGGTATTGTCACAAAATACTTTTAATGGTCTAAAAATTAAGTCGACCATAGCAAGTTCTGAGATAAAATTTCGTAGCCATAAAGCTTGATTTGTGGCCTCAAAGTATGCCACAAATTCAACTTTCATTGCTGATGATGCAATAAGCAATTGCTTTGCACATTTCCAAGAAATTGCTCCACTAGCTTGTTGAATCTCGTATTTTGATGATGAAACCAATTAATATGCGTTTATGATTTAATCTGTATTTTAAGTGACGCAGGATGCTTCGATCAAGATGAGATAATTAATACAGGAAAAATCATGTTGGGCCAAAGGAAAATATGTCAGAAGATTGGACGTCGGGTCGGAGGAACGGTCGACGTATCGACCGAAGGCTTCGGGCCATGGATTCGGGCATCGAGCCAAGAAGAGCAAATATTATGCCAAGGATATCGGAATGACAGAGTCAATTGGCCGATTGGGCAATAGGCCGCAAGAGAGGACGATGCACCGAAGAATCGGACGAAGCGTCGAGGGACCAATGACATACCGGACAACTTGATTAATGCTTAGTATTAATTTTCTAGATCGAAGTATGTTTTACGTGTGCAAGATTAACTATGATAGCAAGGCATGAAGCAAAATGAAGTCCCGGAGTCATGGATGCAATTTCGTTGGGAGTTTGAGAGTTCGTCGGAAGTTCTAGCGGAACCAGCCGAGAAGTCTCAGAGCTTGCCAGAGAAGCTCATCGGAACTCAACAAGAAGATCGTCATGAAGTCCAGGAGCTTGCCGGGAGTCCGTCGAAACATTGCCGAGAGATCGTCGGAAGTTCGCTGGAAGATCGCTGGAAGCTCGCTAGAAGAATAGACATAGGGACTTGTTTAGCTTAGCAAATGTCTTAGAATTTTGCAGTTAGCACATAATTGGGCTTAGATTTGGGTCAACCCAATTAGAAGTCAACTAGGCCCATGTAAGAACTGTGTTGGGCCCAATAAGAAGCCCAAACAGTGCCCCAAGAAGTCTCACCGTCGTAGCACAATCTTCGAGACTATGTTAGGCGGTGGTATCGCTAGTCTAGGCGATGGTATCGCCCAGCACTGCACCCCAGGCAGTGGTATTGCCAGACTTGGGTGGTGGTCCCGCCCAGGGAAGTTTTAGTGTCAAAATGACACTAGGCAGTGGTATCGCTAAGCGCAAGTGGTGGTACCACCCAACGCAGGCGGTGGTATTGCTCGTGCCCGGGGAACCCAGGATGGGAAAGTTTTAGGCTCCAAGTTTGAATCAACTTGAAGCCTATAAATACCCCTCTCATCCCTGGGTAGCACACAAGCACAGAGAGATTAAAAGTGAGAAAACGCTATTGCGATCATAAGTGAATTCCCTCTTCTAGCTTATACTTAGATTTCTGTAAGAGGAGTGTGAGTGCTTGTAAGGGTTATCTCCTAAACCCGGTAAAAGGAGAAGAGGGGTATAAAAGGTGATTGGCCTTCGCCTATTGAAGGAAGGCCTCTAGTGGACGTCAGTGACCTCGTCGGAGGAGGAAGCCGAAAGTGGATGTAGGTCACGTTGACCGAACCACTCTAAAACTCGGTTTGCATTTACTTTGAGCAACTTTCTTTTCTAGCAAACTGCCTCTCCTCCTTATTGTGCTTTAACTACGTCTATGTACGCTTTCAAGTTATCTTTACGAAAACGCTTTCAAGTTAAGTTTCCGAAATCGATTTTCGTCGGAAACGATTTTTATCATACGAAGGTTTTCTAAAGAAGTAAATTTTACCCTTGCACTAATTCACCCCCCCGCCCTCTTAGTGCGCTCTTGATCCTAACAATTGGTATCAGAGCCTCATGATTTCTCATTTGGATTAACACCTAAGAGAAATGGCTCTTTTCGGCTTTCAAGAGGGTCACTCTCTCATTTGTCCCTCCTTTTTCAATAAGACGGACTACACTTATTGGAAAACTCGAATGAGAGTTTTCTTGTTTTCATTGAATCTTGATTTATGGTACATAGTCGAAAATGGATTTGAAATATCTTCTCTTCCAATAAACCATTGGAATGATTTGGAGAAGAAGACGTTTTCTCTAAATGCAAAGGCTATGAATGCCTTATTTTGTGTCTTAGACAAAAACGAGTTTAATCGGGTTTCTTTGTGCGAAACGACTTTCGATATTTGACACACTCTTGAAACCACACACGAAGGCACAAGTAGTGTTTAAGGTTTTGAAGGTCAACCTTTTAATGCATGATTTTAAACTTTTTCAAATGAAACCAAGCGAAACCGTTGTTGACATGTACACCCGTTTTACGGATGCCGTCAATGGTTTAAAAGCTCTTGGTAAAAGCTTTTCGAATTTTGAACTCGTTAACAAGATTTTACAATCGCTTTCTAAAACTTGGGATTCAAAAGTAACCGCTATACAAGAATCAAAAAATTTGAATATCTTTTTGATCGAAGAACTCATAGGGTTGTTGATGACCTATGAAATGACGTGCAATGCACATAAAGAACTTAAGAACTACTTTCTAAAGAACAGAAAGGATTTCGGACTTAGAACATTTAAAAACCACTCGAGCATAAGCTCAAGTGATAGTAAACTTGAACTACAAATGAAATTTAAAAAGTTCATGAAACAAAAATTAAAAAATAAAAAGAACGTAACTACTTGCTTTGAACACAAGAAGAAGAATAAAAATTAGGATGAATCAAGCTCCTTCGAAGATGAAAAAAAAATCAACAAAGGCGAGGTGGCAAACTACGCCTTAACGACTTTCTATGTTGAGGTAATCAAAATGTCTTTAGTTTATTTTGAAATTACATGATGCTTTCCATGATGTATTTTCTTTTTTATTTAGTTTAGAATTTTTTTTTGAAAATTACATGTTTAAAAATATAATAAAAATGAAAAAAAATTGGGATCATGCTAGTAATTTCAAAAATGAGAAAATTACTTATTTAATAATGAAAATGCAAAAATTAGGAATCATGCTTATTATTCTAGAATTTTTCAAAATAATCATGAAAAATGCATATTTTTTAATAAACAAACAAAATAATTTTTGATTAAAATTATGAAATCATGCTTGATAATAATCATGCTTAATGAGTTTATCTTTCGAAACGATGCATAATGATTTTTGTGATTTATGAATTATCGATCTTTGCCATAATGAAAGTTCTTTTTCGGTTTTAAATGTTGATGCATGTGTTTACTTGGCAAAAATGAAATAAATCACATGAATTGAAACAATTAAAAAGAGAAAAGTACTTTTCTTGAAAACTTCTCAAATCCCTATCTAATTGATTTTTCATTAAGAGATCAATAAAATTATTTATGCCATTTTGAATCTCTTCAAAAGTAATATTGATATTTTGATGATTTGACTATTTGAATTTGAACAAGACTTATATTGATTTTTCGAAATTTATGACTTAAGATTTCTTATGCAAGAATCAAGATACTATAATATTTTATCTCCTATATTTCTTTTTGATATTTTAAAAAATTAAGGAGATTTGTTGAAATAAATCATGTCTTTTGTAATTCAAGTGGTCTTATATTTGGTGACATGATTTTTTTGTATTTATAACATGAATGCCTTGAAATGATTGAAATATTTTATACTTTTATGTTCTTCCGTTCTTCTTTCTTGTTTACAATGATAAAATGGGGAGACGTTTTGATCATGCATGGTAGGATATAATTTGATAAAATTGATACCATCATGATGTGAAACACTTATGATAATGATGCATGCATTGATGAAATATTCATGATAAAATAATTGTTTTGACATTCATGACTTGAATTTTCATCTATGATATTTACCTTTGTCATAATTTGAAAATTGATATAAAGAGTCTTCCCCTCTTTTTGCCAATGACAAAGGGGGAGAAAGAGTTGCTAATGTGCACATCTCAAAGAAAAAGAAGCTAGCTTGCACAATTCAAGAATGAAGCAAAATTTGCTAACTTGCGCATCGCAAAGAAAAGCAACAGTTGCTAATTTGGACATCATAAAGAGAAGCAAAAAGCTTGCTTATCTCAAAGATGCAAAGCATGCTAACTTACACTTTGCAACGGAAGCAAAATTGCTAGCTCAAATATTACAAAGGAAGCAAAAATTGCTAGCTTTCAACTTGCATATTTCAAGAAGAAGTGTTGCTTTCTTGAACATCTCTAATTTGCTAGCTTGCATGATGTAGAAATTGCTATCTTACTACCTTGCATATCTATAATAATAGCAAAATTGCATGATGATAAAACTTGCATATCCAAAACTACTAGCTTGCATGATGATAAAAATGGATATTATGTTTTTCATACAATGTATTGAACTTAGATATCTTAAACATATGAGAATTGTACTTCTCCTTTTTGTTGATGACAAAGGGGGAGAAGTATGTTGATGTCATGCATGATTTGATCATGACATGTTACTTAGATTTTGAATCCAAGGAGTTAAGATTAACTCCGTCGTTGATTGGTTGTCATCATAAAAAAGGGAGAGATTGTTGAATCTCATATTTTGATGATGAAACCAATTGATAGGTGTTTATGATTTAATCTACGTTTTGAGTGACGTAGGATGCTTCAATCAGGATGAGACAATTAAAATAGGAAAAATCATGTTTGGGCCGGAGGAAAACATGTCAGAAGATTGGATGTCGGGATGGAGGAACGGTCGAAGTATTGATAGAAGGCTTCGGGCCGTGGATTTGGGCATCGGGTCAAGAAGAGTGGATATTATACTAAGGATATCAGAGTTGCAGAGTCAACTAGCTAATTGGGCAATAGGCCACAAGAGAGGACGATGCGCCGAAGAATCAAACAAAGCGTCAAGGGACCAATGAAATACCAGACAACTTGATTAATGCTTAGTATTAATTGTCTAAATCAAAGTATATTTTACATGTGCAGGATTAACTACGATAGCAAGACATGAAGCAAAATGAAGTCTCATAGTCATGGACGCGATTTCGTTGGGAGTTCGAGAGTTCGTCGAAGTTTGGACGTTTGTCGGAAGTTCTGGTAGAACCAACCGAGAAGTCTCGGAGCTTGCCAGAGAAGCTTGTCGGAACTCGCCAAGAAGATCATCGTGAAGTCTAGGAGCTTGCCAGGAGTCCGCTGGAACATTGCCGAGAGATCGTTGGAAGTTCACCGGAAGATCGCCGGAAGAATAGACATAGGGACTATGTAAGCAAATGTCTTAGGATTTCATAGTTAGCATGTAATTAGGCTTGGATTTGGGCCAACCCAATTAGAGGCCAACTAGGCCTATGTAAGAACTATGTTGAGCCAAATAAGAGGCCCAAACAATGCCTCAAGAAGTCTCACTATCGTGGCACAGTCTTCGAGACTATGTCAAGCGATGGTACCGCTAGTCTGGGTGGTTGTACCGCCCCTAGCAGGGTGCCAGGTGATGGGTACCGCCAGTTTGGGCGGTGGTACTACCCAGCACTGTGCCCCAGGCGATGGTATCGCCAAACTTGGGTAAGGCTTCAAGTTTTAGGCTTACCCGGGATGGGAAAGTTTTAGGCTTCAAGTTTAAATCAACTTGAAGCCTATAAATACCCCTCTAATCCCTGGGTAAGGCACACAAGCACAGAGAGATTAAAAGTGAGAAAACACTATTGCGATCATAAGAGAATTCCCTCCTCTAACTTATACTTAGATTTCTGTAAGAGGAGTGTGAGTGCTTGCAAGGGTTATCTCCTAAACCCGGTAAAAGGAGAAGAGGGGTGTAAAAGGTGATTGGCCTTCGCCTATTAAAGGAAGGCCTCTAGTGGACGCCGGTGACCTCGTCGGAGGAGGAAGTCGAAAGTGGATATAGGTCACGTTGACCGAACCACTCTAAAACTCGGTTTGCATTTACTTTGAGCAACTTTCTTTTATAGAAAACTGCCTCTCCTCCTTATTGTGCTTTAACTACGTCTACGTACGCTTTCAAGTTATCTTTACGAAAAAGCTTTCAAGTTAAGTTTCCGAAATCGATTTTCGTCGGAAACAGTTTTTATCATACGAAGGTTTTCTAAAGAAGTAAATTTTACCCTTGCACTAATTCACCCCCCTGCCCTCTTAGTGCGCTCTTGATCCTAACATAGCTAACATGAATACAAATCCTGAAGTAGACTTCTAACTATCGAAGCAATTTGCAAAATCAATATCTGAATATCCCATCACTTCAAGCTAATCTGATCTCCTGTATATGAGCATATAATCTTTCATCCCCTACAAATAACTCATTACTTTCTTTATGGCTTTCCAATGTTCCATTCTTAGGTTGCTCTAGTATCTACCTAGCATTGTAACTGTAAAACTAATATTTGGTCTTATATAGGTTTGAACATATAATAGACTTCTAACTATGCACCTATAAAGAATATTCTTCATTTAATTCTTTTCTAAGTCATTTTTGAAGTATTGGTTGTAGCTGAATTTTTCACCTCTAGGAATAGGTGTATCATTGGCTGAGTAAAGCTGCATATTAAATCTCTCCAAGATACGATTAATATATCATTTATGAGACAATCCTAATAATCCTTAAGATCTATCCCTAAATATCTAAATGCCAATAACATAGCCTGCCTCATTCATATCAACCATCTTAAAGTTTATGCTAAGAAATATATTGGTTTGTGCAACAAACCAAGATCACTACTAGCAAGTAAAATATCATCCATATATAAGACTAATATAATAAACTTACTCCCATTTATCTTCAGATATATGTACTGATTAATATTATTTTCCTTAAATTCGAAGGAAGTAATGGTATCATGAAACTTTATATACTATTGTTTGGAAGCTTGTTTAAGTAATGGTATTATGATCTTTTCCCTTTTTTATGAATCCTTCAGGTTGTTCCATATAGATTTCCTCATCCATATCCATATTCAGAAATGCTATTTTTATATCCATCAGATGTAACTCAAGATCATAATGAGCTACTAATGTCATAATGATTCTCAATGAGACCTTTCTAACTCTTCTTTCATTATATCATATCATTTTTCAGAATCATGATTTTTTATGGCTTATGAAAATGATAAGGGGTCTCTTTTTATTCATATATCATAGTCTGATTCTTGTAGATATACCACATAATCATAAAAAATAACATATTATTTTTCTTTGAGATCTTCTCAAAGTTGCTAATTATGATTGTTCTACAAGATCATCAACGACAACATCAATGTCATGTGAGAATTCATCGATGTTATTTTATTGTTCACCCTTGTCAATTATCTTATTGATTTGAGGAACAATAATTTCTCAAATATGAGTTGATATAGGAGAATTAACTTGAATCTCCTCAATATCAAAATTAATCATCGAGATTTTTCACTCCCATTGATTTTGTCATTGTTTAGGAATCTTGCATTACCATATTTTACTATCCTCGTATTATGATTAGGACAATAAAATCTATATCCCTTAGATTTTTCTGGATAACTAATAAAATATCCAAAAATAGTTCTTGGATTCAATTTCTTTTCGTGTGGATTGAATACTCTTATCTTTGCAAGACACCCTGAAATATATAAATGTCTCAAACTGGGTTTACTACTGTCCATAACTCAAATAAAGTTGATAGAACCAACTTACTAGAAATCCTATTCAAGATGTATGTAGTTATCCTAAGAGCTTCACCTCACATTGACTCAAGTACAGAGGAATAACTCATCATACTTCTAACTATATCCATAAGAGTATAATTTCGCCTTTCAACAATACCATTCTGCTATGGCATACTTGGTAATGTATATTGAGCACAAATACCCCGTTGTTCTAGGAATATAGCAGAAGGACCAATATTCTAACTAGATTCATCATATTTGCCATAAAATTCATCACCCGTGTTAGATCTGATAATTTTAGCTTTTCTATCTAATTATTTTTTGACCTCATTTATGTACACTTCAAGAGTGTCAACGATGTGAAACTTTTCATATATTAGATAAACATAGTCATATCTGGACAAGTCATCTATAAATGTGATGAAATACCTTTCTTCACTAAAATAGGAAATATGGAGTGGTCCGCAGATATCAGTATGAATAATCTCAAAGAGTTATTTACTTATTATGATATTTTTCTTTGTATGTTTAGTTTACTTTCCCTTAATGCAATCTATACAAACATCAAAATTAGTAAAATCTAAATGTTCTAAAATATTATCCTTCACTAATCTTTCTATTCTTTCCTTAGAGATATGCCCTAGTCGTCTATGCCACAATATAGAAGATCTTTCATTATTGAAATTATATTTCAATCCAACACTTGATTGCAGGGTCAATAATGTCTTTGTAAACTTAATATTCAAATTAATTCTATACAAACCATCACACAAAATTCCAGAACCAACTTTTATTGAATCACAACATATATTGAGTTTACCATTATCAAATGAAAGACACTATCCTAACTTATTAATTCTAGATAGAGAAACTAAGTTTCTAGAAATAGTAGGAATATAACATATGTCAACAAGATCCATCAGATGACCCATCTCATGGCGTAGACAATAAGTCCCCATTGACATCACTTTCTCTTTGAGATAATTTCTCATAACGATGAATCTTTCATGTTCTTTTAGTTTTCAGATTTAAAGAAATCCCTACATATTATTGGTAACCTGAGTTGAAGCATCAGAATTAATTCACCAAGTATTAGAATGAACTTTTTTAATATTTGATTCGAAACATATAAAGGTCGAGTTTATACCTTTCTTTTCAAACCAAGCCTTGCATTTAATGTAGTCTTTCTTCACATGTCCTTTCTTACTACAAAAGAAGTACTTTATTGTAAAAGCTTTCTTTTCATTAGTCTGTTTAATATTT
Organism: Musa acuminata subsp. malaccensis; assembly: GCF_000313855.2. NCBI lineage: Eukaryota > Viridiplantae > Streptophyta > Magnoliopsida > Zingiberales > Musaceae > Musa > Musa acuminata. Next base: position 518,532 of record NW_008991503.1, read on the forward strand.
CTAAACTAGCAAATTTTTTTGATTGATGATGCTTTAATTTTCTTTTCTTGTTACCAACTCCTTGAGTAGTAGTTATGACATTATATGAGTTTTCTTATCTTAATGTCAATTCTTTCTGAACACACATGCTAGTTAACTCATTCAAGTCTCACTTATCCTTATTTATATTATAGTAAATTTTGAATGACCCAAACTAAGAGGGAAGAGAATTGAGAATGAACTGCACGAGGAAAGACTCATCAATTCATGCATAATGCCTTATGTTTTGCAAATTTATCAACCATATTGAGAATGTGATCATAAATTCCTCAAGTATTATCAAACTGAGCCATGGTCAGTTCTTTTATTAGTGTGTCAACCAATAACTTATCAGCAGATTTAAATCTATCTTCAATAACCTTTAAATATTCCCGTGCACTAGTTACAATCGGAAATAAAGTATTTATATTATTTGCAATCGTCATTCTTATAAACATTAAACCAAGCCTATCAGATCTTTCATAAGACTTCATTTTCAACCTATTCCATAGTGCTTTTATCAGTTAAGTCTGTGAGCTTTTCAACAAGCAATGCTAAGTCAAGTTCTAATATGCGCAGCATGAATTGCACATGCTCTAACCATTCTAAGCATAGGAATGTATAGATAGAAGTACCATTATAAAATATAAAATAACATTAATACTTTAAGTTTTAAAATTTGATGAACTATTGATATCATATATATTTTACCTTTGGATGAAATATTGACATATCTAGTATTCAATCAAGATCATATATGGAGGATTGATATCATCCTTTCATAATAGTATTATTATTTTTTAGTATATAACCCAAAACTATAAGAATATTCAAAACAGTATCATCTGATAGAACCCTTGCAGATTCTAAACTTGGGGTTGATCCCTTTTGGGGATCAGCCTCCTTAGAACTCTATATGGGTTTGTTCCTCCAAGTTGTTGCTCAAAGGCTGCAAAAAATATTCATTTATTGCTTTTCAAAAGAGGATGAATACATGGCTATTTATAGGGTCTCTAAACCCTAACTCCTTATAGGACTCCTACTCAAGACTCCTACTCAATTAAGACTCCTACTCAAGACTCATAATAGGACTACTACTCAAGACTCCTATTCCTTTACAACTCCTAATTCTTCTATAAGAAATAACCTCCAAACCCTAGCCGGTCTCTTTACCTCTTTAATAGGGGTCGGCTTAGGTAGGTTTTACATGAATGCCCCTTTCAATTAGGACTCTCCTAGCTAGAGTCCTAACAGACCCATCCTCTTCAAATCAGCCTTGTCTTTGAGGCTGACAATCCATGAATTCTGGGAATTTGATCTTCAAGTAGTCATAGTTCTCCTAAGTGGCACATTCTGTTGGTAAGTTCGTCCACTGTATTAGCTCTTTAGTAGTGGGTCGTCGTCGTCGAGTCATGATCTATCGATCAATAATGGCACTCGATTGGGTATGGAGTTATCTTTGGGTAGTCATATTTGGTAAGTGGCTTTGGGCGGTCTCTAAACACTTGTTTACCACTTCCATCTGGCCGTTAGTTTGCATGTGATATGCCATACTCCTTTTCAATTTAGTGCCCTTATAGTGTAATTCTTTTGAGTCCCAATTGTAATGAGCCACTGAGCTTAGTGCTTCCTGCCATTCTCTCTTAATATCCTCAGGGATGTTACTAGTTGAAAGTGAATTGGCTGAAAATTCAGCTTGCTTGGGTAGCCGTGAAAGCGCATCTGCAACAATATTCTCTTTCCCCTTTTTGTAAGTTATTTCATAATCATATCCAAGAAGCTTTGTTATCCATTTTTGCTGCTCGAGGGAAGATATTTTCTAATCCAAGAAATATTTTAGGCTTTTATGGTCGGTCTTGATTTAAAAGCGTCGCCCGATCAAGTATGATCTTCATTTGGCCACCGCATGCAGAATTGTGAGCAACTCCTTATCATAAATAGTCATTTTGAGATGGGAAGGAGATAATGCCTTACTGGTATAAGCGAGGGGGCGACCATCTTGCATTAGTACAACACCAATTCCGACTCCGGAGGCATCAGCTTCAATAACAGAAGTCTTACCGAAGTCAAGTAGCCCTAGTATGGGCGTTGTCATCATTGCAGCTTTAAGTTTATCGAAGGCGGTGGTTGCTTTGTCCAACCATTGGAAAGCATTTTTTTTAGTAAGGAAGTAAATGGTGCACTGATCTTTCTATCGTTTTGTAGGAACTTGCGGTAGTAGCCTATTAAACCGAGAAAGCCATGTAGCAATTTTATGTTCCTCGAGGTCGGCCAATTCTACATTACTCCAATTTTGGAGGGGTCTATTGTCACACCTTCCTCTGATATGATATCCCTAAGATATTCTACCTTCTGTTGAAGAAAGAAAAAATTTGTAGTGATCATTGTGTGTTCAAAAGGTGGTTTTCGGTATATCTTCTTCGCACACTCGTATTTGATGATACCCAGATCAAAGGTCCAGCTTTGTGAAGATTTGTGCTCTCTTTCATCTAGCAATTCATCTACTATTAGAATAGGGTATTTGTCCTTGATAGTTATGCCATTGAGAGCTCGGTAATCAACACACAATCGCCATGTTCCGTCCTTCTTTCGTACGAGGAGAACTGATGAAGAGTAGGGGCTGTAACTTGGCCAAATAACTCCTGTTTCGAGCATATCTTTTACAATCCTTTCAATTTCATCCATCTAGAAATATGGATACTAATATGGCTAAGTATTTGTTAGAGATTTGACTGAAAGAATCGTTATACAATGATCATGCCGATGGATAAGAGGTAGGTTGCGTGGTTCGTCAAATATATCTAAAAATTCAGCAAGCAAAGGAAGTAGATTTGGATCTTCAAATTTTATTGGCTCTCCCTTAGTTTACTACTCAAATTGTACTAAAAAGCCACTACATGCTTTATATAAAACCTTCTCTATTTGTTGTGTGCAAATCGTCGTTACGTCGCCCCAACGTTTCCCGTGCAGTATCACCTGTTTCTCCTTACTATAAAATTTCATAATTAGTTTTATAAAATTTCAAGAAACATCACCTAATGTTATCAACCATTTAATTCTGAGCATGACCTCATGATCATCAAGAGGGAGGATGAAGAAATATGCAATTATCTCTTGATCCTAAAGCAACAATTTTGCCCGTGGGCATCTTTGGTCACACTTTAGGGTTCTACTGTCGGCCACCTTTACATCGGACTTATTGTAACCTTCGATGTGGAGTGCCATCCGAGCTGCAACCTTACTATTTATGAAGTTATTAGTGCTACCCGTGTTGATGAGATCAGTGATCAATTGTTGTTTGAGAAGGCCTCCAACTTTTATCGTTTGCGAGTTTGAGTATCCAGCTAGTGCGTGTACTGTAACATCAGTCAGTTGTGACTCTTCTTCTGCATCTTCTTCTTCATGTTCAAGGTTCTCTTCTGGATGTTCAATAACCTCTTCTTCTACTGGTTCAATTATAAGAAGTCTCCCTTTACTACAACAATGCTCATGGCTCCATGACTCGTTGTAGTGCCAACATAACTTCTTCGTAGATCGCTTCCGAAGCTCTTCTCTTGTCAACCTTTTTAGTGAGGGACTCCGTTGATAGAAGGGGGGACTGAGGGCTTTAGTATTGCAGTTTGAGGTGTGGTTTAATGGAGTTTTAGGGTTATAGATGAAAGTTTTAGATATATGGTAGATGGCAGCAAAGGTTTGATAGAAATCAATGGAAGTTGCTGCGGTATGTGTTGTCTTGTAAAAGCAGAATTGTCATCGAAGAAACAACAATCTCTTGATGAAATTTTCACCAAAAACTTGAGAAATTTGAGAAGGAAATTGACAGCAAAATCTTAGTTTATATGACATTAAGGATGTCCAATTTAATCAAGAAAATTTTGGCAATATAACAGCAAGGAAATTGATGCAAGTTGCGATAGCAGAATTCTCGTCAAAAAATTTTAGCGGTTTGTGATGAAAATTTGTAGTAACACAAAATCATTTTTAGAGATGAATTTCATAATAAATCAATCTTAGATAAAAGCCAAGATGATTTATGAAGTGTATAAGAAATTTGATTCAAAAAAAGATTGCAAATAGATGGGTTAAGGCAATAATATGCGGCTGAAATTTTCTGCAGCATAGATTTTCAAGTGTAGCAGATTGGACGTAAAAGATTAGTGGTTTATATTGAGAATTTTTCAACAAAACTAAAGGAAAATCCACTGCTAGGAAGAGTCAAAGCTATCATAAAAAATTTATAGAGATTTGGATAGAAAAAATTATAGTAGCAAGATCAAACAAACTATGCTATGCGGCTAGAATTTTACAGTGTAGATTTTCAAGTATAGCAGCTTAGAGGTAAAAGATCAATAGTTTATATTGAGAATTTTTTGACGAAACTAAAGGAAAATCTACTGTTGGGAAGTGCCAAAGCTATCATAAAAATTTTATAGAGATTTGGATAGAAAAAATGTAGTATCAAGATCAAACAAACTGTGCTATGCGGCTAGAATTTTATAGTGCAGATTTTCAAATATAGTAGCTTAGACGTAAAAGATCAATGGTTTATATTGAGAAGTTTTTGACAAAACCAAAGGAAAATCTGCTATTAGGAAGTGTCAAAGCTATCATAAAAATTTCATAGAGATTTAGATAGAAAAAATATAGTAGCAAGATCAAATAGACTGTATTATACGGTTGGAACTCTACAATGTATCTTTCGTCATAGAGTTAAAAACTTTATATTGAAAAGTTTATACAGAAATATAGGAATTTTTTTTTTGGATTTTCGAATAAGGATAACTAAATTGCAGTAGTAGTAAGGTAGAAAACCAGAACCTATTGCAATTCACAGGGAGATCAAAGGATGATCCGCGGTGATGGAGATGACGGCAGAATTTGGCGACGATCTTTTAAGCAATTGTAGGAATTGCTTTGGGCGGCTATAGAGGGCTGATGGATGGCTGTGGAAGGGCAGCGAGATGCCAAGAACATTGCTCTGATACCAAGTGAAGGCCAACCACCCTTTTATAGCTTTTCTCCTTTTGACGAGCTTAGGAGACAACCCTTACAAGTTTTCACTTCTCTCTTGAATGATCTTAACACTTAAAAGAAAGAAGGAGGAGAACTCTAGCTTTTACAATATCTTTAAGCCATCAAATACTCAAGATTAAAGTAAGCTTTCGGTGCCCTTTCATGCAAGAAAGGGTGAGGTTTATATAGGCTACAATTAGTTTGAAAATGGAGCTTAAAAGTGTCCATTCATAGATTTCTAGGGTCCTAGCGGTACCACCGCCATAATTGGGCGGTACTACCGCCTGTCATCTGTCATTGAGCGGTACTACCGCTTAGTTTGGGCGGTACTACCGCTTGATAGCGATCGAAGACCAAGCTCAAGCGGTACCATCGCCTGACAAGGGTGGTACCACTACTGCCAGTAATAACTACCAACGGTACCATTGCCTGACAGGGGTGGTACTATCACCCAGAACTCTTGGGAGATCGAGTCTCCTGGGCGGTGCCACCGTCGGCCAAGAATTCTGGGTCCGAATGGGCTGTTCCATTCGGCCCAATTTGGGTCTGTTAAGGGCCCAGTTGGCCCATGATTAAGTTAGTGGGATCACCTCCCAATCCTAACTTAATCTACATACTAACTATGACAATTAAGACATCATTACTGTAATTCGTGTTCTGGTGTATCAATCGTTTCTTCCGGCGAACATCCGACGAACCCTTAGCGATGCTCTAGCGGACTCCCGGCAAGCTCCTGGACTTCGCGACGATCTTCTTGGCGAGTTCCAATGAGCTTCTTTGGCAAGCTCTTGGACTTCTTAGATTGTTCCTACAGAACTTCCGACAAACGTCCGGACTTTTGACGAACTCTCGAACTCCCAACGTGATCTTGGCCTTGACTCTGACTCAACACCTACTACATATCTTACTGCCATCGTAGTTAATCCTGCACACTTATCTCAACATATAGATTAGATAAACAAATGATAATTGACTT
>NW_008991503.1:525396-535996 GCF_000313855.2 Musa acuminata subsp. malaccensis
TGATGACAATCAATTGATGATGGAGTTAACCTTAACTCCCCTTATCTATATGCCATACTTGAGATAAGTCATTCTTGAATTCAAAGCCTTTGAATTTAAGAGACATATTGATAAGTTCATTTAAACTTATCAATACCCCCATCATAATTCCTATCATGATGTATCTTTCTGAAAATGATGTCAAGGCATGACATCCATTTTCAAGTCTTATATTTCAAACATGAAGGATAGCAATCATAGCAATTCATCATATGGTAAGATATCAACATTGTAAAATTGTAATGTAAGCTCTAGATATCTTAACATAATGCAAAATTTTCAAGTGTATAGCAATTCATTCTATCATCAATTTATCACATATTTCAAGCATAGTAATAAGTGTGGTAAAATTTCATGTCATTTTTCAACAATAAGTGGTAAGATACCATTCATACAAATTATTTTTCAATCAATCATGACATGGTATTATTCAAAGTTCATTAAGGAGATAGCTTTCATAACGTTTTGCATGGAGGAAAGCCATTAAGAACTAACTTTGAATGAAGTTAAAAATGATAAGAGATTAAATCATGCTTCTTTTTCACAAGGATCAAGATATACATGTGAAATTAAATCCTTGCAAGTGTTCATCTCAAAAAGTTTTTCTTTCAACAGGAAGGAATTCATGTGAAAGAATCATCAAATTCATTTCTTAATTAAGAATCACAAAAGATAAATCCATGAGAGATGCATTTGTCAAATTATTTCATGTAAAAATTATTAAGTGTTGGAGCATGGATATGAAATAGCTTTGATATGGCATAGACTCATGAAAGCTCCATTCAAGAACTATATTATGTTTGAAATAAAAACATGCATTCGGACAATGTTTTGTTATAACTTTTCAATCACAATCATGAAGGTAAAACATGCTCATTATCATAGAAATTTTTGGCATCAAGACACACAATTTCTAACATGTTATTGAAGCATATAATCATGTAAAATTTGTATCATAAGATTTTCATCATTGAGTTTTTAAGTGATTGATCAAAGAGTCAAGAAAGTCCAAAAATGAATTTTAACAAATTCATACATTTGGATAATGTTTTGCTACAGTTTTCCAATCACAATTATGAAGCAAAATTATTAGTGTTTTGTAGTACTCAAAGATTAAGAATCCGATATATGAATGAACCTTCTCAAATTATAATGAGAGTATACCATGCTCATCATGGAAACTTTTAGCACCAAGGCATAAAATTTTCAACTTTAAAGTAAACATGTTATTGAGGCATTCAATCATGTCAAATTCGTATAAAATTTTCAGCATGGAATTTAAGTGATCAAAGAATTAGGAAAATCCGAAAACAAAGTTCAATCAACATTAATATTCCTAACTCTGTAAATGCTCACCAAATAATACATCAAGTCATAGATACCAATAGTTAAACATATCAAGGATTTGCGATCATCAAATTAAGTGGCATTGCGATCAAAGTGAGTAGCATAAAAAGTTTACAACAACATAGTTTTACGAGATGACAAGAAGGAATATTGTCTACCTTTTCTAAATATATACATATGCTCATTTAGGTTGTGGAAAGTTAAAATGTCTAAATAAAGTGTCAAACTATCGATGAATCTACTGCAGCTCAAATAGGATTTGATCTTTGCGATGTTCAAGTCAATCTTGTCTTTGTTCTAAGTGATTCATCTGAATCCCTATGTCTTCGATAGATGATGAAGGTGCTTGCTCAATTGGATGTGATTCGGACCAGTTGGAAGAGATTGATTACCCCTAAAGATTAGTGTTTCTGGTTTTGGTTCAGGTTGAGGGGGATCGATTATTTTAGGCATTCTAACCCACATACAATTTCTAAATATACATATCATCCGTCGAAGTAGATTTTCATTTATGATGCTAAATCTATCTAGCTTTATAACCTCTTCGTCGGGTGGTATTGCAATATCGTAGGAATGAAGTATTCTAGTGATTATGCCACTATATGGAAGCATCAAGTCCTTTTTAGATATTTCTATCATATTTTGTTGAATAAGATAACTAAAGAAATTGTTGTATCTCTTTATGATCCAATACATGGTTCCTAGTTCCATTTGACTTCCTTCATCATGATGATATTATTTAGGGAGAATGATACTAATTAAGATGTGATGAAGTATTTTGGTGTTTAATGGTAATAGATGTTCACAGATTTTTGGAAGTACCATTAAGTTGAGATTGTCGAAAATTGTTCCTAAAGCATCAACATATGTGGTCCCAACTGTTTCATCATCCTATTGTCTACTAAAATAACAACCTTTATCTTTTACAGGGATGCCTATGATGTCACAAAGGGATCTATCCGTAATAGATATATGATGTCCTAAAAGATAGGTAGATACCCTTTCTTCTTCATCTACATGTAGATTATTATAAAACAACCTAACAAGTCTAGGGTATGGGTTCACTTATTTGTAGGATTGCGAGAAGATCTAGATTTGCAAACCATTGAATGGGTTCTAAATCACTTAGTTCATCTAAATCAACATATTTTCCCTTATGTACATTTCTAAATTCTATGGAAGCAAATTTTTGGGCATTTAGATTTGAATCAAAAAGTGTGGAATCATAGTTTTCTTCTAATCTCCTCTTCCCTTTGTCCCTAGAGGATCTTCTAGAACCTATAAATACTGCTATTTAGGAAGATAAATAATGAGCAAGAGTAGATGATACAAAACAAAAATCAAAACCTTTTAGAGAATATCTTAGTTGAGATCTTCAAGAAGATGTAGGATTGATTCTTGATCTTGTAGGAAATAGGAAGTTTTGGGCAACTAGAGGGGAAGAATGCAGTTGAAGGAGGGTTTAGAGCTGCAAGGGAGAGAAGAAAATGAGTTGAGGTCAGTTCTACCGCCAGCCCTAGCTCGGTTTTAAAAGGGGGCAGGTTGCGGGCGGTGGCACTGCTGGCTGGGCAATGCAACCGCCTGCCACCCATGATAGATGGTGATGCTATCGCCAGTTGGGCGGCGCCACCGCCTTTCCATCACAAGATGAGAAATTTTGTATGTTCATGATAGATCTTGTGAAATGCATACTCTATTCAAATGTCATATAGAGTTTTCAATATATTTATGACTCATCATGCAAGCTTGTAAGCCTCGCTAGTTCATGATTTATATCATACAATAATTTGTATGCAAACGTAAGTTCATGATTTTGTAAGATATAGTTGGATCCGAAAAAAAAATTGAAGAAGGAATGTATATGATGAATTCAGAAATCTGGAGGATGTGTGAAGGGGAATTCATACATAAGAGTTTATGAGTTTTAAAATTTGAGGGATCAAACTTAAGTGTTTATCACACAAGATTGTATCAGTATCATTTTGTAATTGATAGTTTTAATTCTACTAATCCCTTTTTTGTCATTTTAGCTAGAGAGCGTTATGAGTCATTTTGTATCTCTGGTCATAGGCCTTGAGCACCCAAAAAGCAAGATATCATCTCTTGCTTCTAGCTTGTGATGATATATGTTTCTACAAAAGAGGATGATTTTTAGGTACCCATTTGATCTTAGGTGCCTCAAAAACCGATCTAAATTGCTTATCATGTTGCATGGAATTTTTTACGGTTCCTTTAGGAACCTAAATCAATTTGCTTGGACTAACCTTCTTGAATGGACAATGATAAGTTCTATGTCCATGTTTGCAACAAAAGTTACATTTGTTTTGGTGCGAAATATGCAAGATAGGGCCTTTAATAAAAGTGGTTGGATTTTGGTGAGAGCTTCTCGCAAATCCGATTCCACTTCTTTTATGAACGTGACCCTTATTGGTAAGGATCATGTTCAAGGACTTGCTACCAACCTCAAATTTCTTCAAGGTGTCCTTGAATAGCAAGTTCTCCTTTTGGAGTATTTCTAAGTCATGGCAATTCGTACATGGAGCTAAACTATCATTATGCTCAATTTTTAATTTATCAAGATTACTAACAAGAGTATCATGCTCCTTTTTTAACAATTTATATTTTCTACTAATTGTTTTACATTCATCAAGTAAATTATGGAAAGCATTTAATAAATCATTAAATGATAAATCTGCATCAATTAAATTTGTTAGCTCCTCTCCAATGGCCATAAGTGCATAATGAACAACTTGCTCGGTGTTGGGCTCCTCTTCTTCAGATGCGCTTGAGTCATCCCATGTTGCTTTGAACGTCTTCTTCTTTAGTGTTCTCTTCTTGGCTTGGGGACATTCACTTTTATAGTGTCTCGGTATCTTGCATTCGTAGTAAATTACTTGGTCCTTTTTGGGTTCAAATTTATTTTTAGTGTCATTTTTAAATTTGTTTCTTTTAATGAATTTCTTGAATTTCCTTGTTAAAAGTGCTAAGTCATCATAAAAGTCCTCATCACTTGAGTTTTCTCTCAAGTGGTCTTCTTGAGTTCTAAGTGTCATATCCTTCCTGTTCTTTAGAAAGGTGTCCTCATGCTCTTCATGAGCTTTGTAAGTCATTTCGTAGGTCATTAGTGACCCAATTAATTTTTAAGAGGAAAGATGTTTAAATCTTTGACATCTTGAATGGTCGTGACTTTAGGGTTCCAACTCTTTGGAAGGGATCTTAGAATTTTATTAACGAGCTCGAAATCTGAAAAACTTTTATCGAGTCCTTTTAAACCATTGATGATGACATCCATAAAACGGGTATACATGTCTCCCATGGTCTCACTCGGTTTCATTCGAAAAAGTTCATAAGAACGTACTGAAATATTGATTTTGAACTCTTTCACTCTACTTGTGACTTCGTGAGTCACTTCGAGTGTATGCTAAATATCAAATACAGTTTCACAAATCGAAATACGATTGAACTCATTTTTATCTAGTGCACAAAATAAGACATTCATAGCCTTTGCATTTAGAGTGAAAGTCTTCTTCTCCAATTCATTCCAATCGATCATTAGAAGAGGACTTTTGAAATCCATTTTCTACAATATTCCAAAGCTCAAAATTCATGGAAAAAAGGAAGATCCTCATTCAAGTCTTCCAATAGGTGTAATCCGTTCCATTGAATATGGGCGGACATGTAATAGAGTGACCCTCTTAGTTTCCGACAAATGTCATCTCTCTTGGGTTTTAATCCAATTGAGAGTGAACCTCGCTTTGATACCAATTGTTAGGATCAAGAACGCACTAAGAGGGGGGGGGGAGGGGAATTAGTGTAGCAGAAAACTTTCATCAGTTAAAATCTGATTTCGTCAAAAACCGTTTTGGAAAGATCTTTAAATTGAAAGCATACGGAAGTGTAGTCGATGTACAGCAATGAAAGCAGTTTGCAGTTAAGATAAATAGCAGAAAGTAAATGCAAATTGAGATTTAGAGTGGTTCGGTCAATCTTAACCTATATCTACTTTTGGCTTCCTCCTCCGATGAGGTCACCGACGTCCACTAGAGGCCTTCCTTCAATAGGTGAAGGCCAACCACCCTTTTATAGCTTTTCTCCTTTTGACGGGCTTAGGAGGCAACCCTTACAAATTTTCACTCCTCTCTTGAATGATCTCAACACTAAGAAGAAAGAAGGATGAGAACTCTAGCTTTTACAACACTTTTAAGCCCTCAAATACTCAAGATTAAAGCAAGCTTTCGATGCCCTTTCATGCAGGAAAGGGTGGGGTTTATATAGGCCCTAATCAGTTTGAAAATGGAGCTCACAAATGTCCATTCTATGATTTTCGGGGTCTTGGCGGTACTACCGCCATAACTGGATGGTACTACCGCTTATCATCTATCACTAAGCGGTACTATTGCTCAGTCTGGGCGATACTATCGCATGACAGTGCTCGAAGACCAAGCTCAGGCGGTACCACCGCTTGACAAGGGCGGTAGCACTACTGGCAATAATAACTGCTGATGGTACCACCACCTGACAGGGGCGATACTACTGCCCAAAACTCCTGCGAGACCGAGTCTCCTGGGCGGTGCCACCGCCGGCCAGGAATTTTGGGTTTGAATGGGCTATTCCATTCAGCCCAATTTGGGTATGTTAAGGGCCCAATTAGCCCCTGATTAAGTTAGTGGGATCACCTCCCAATCCTAACTTAATATACATACTAACTACGATAATTATGATATCATTACTGCAATTCGTGTTCCGATGCGTCAATTGCTTCTTCCGGCGAGCTTTCGGTGAACTTCCAACGAATATCCGATGAACCCTCGGCGATGCTCCGGCGGACTCTCGGCAAACTCCTAGACTTTGCGACGATCTTCTTGGCGAGTTTCAATGAGCTTCTTTGTCAAGCTCCTGGACTTCTCGAATTATTCCCGTAAAACTTCTGACGAACGTCCAGACTTCCGACAAACTCTCAAACTCCCAACGTGATCTTGCCCTTATCTTACTGCCATCATAGTTAATCCTGCACACTTATCTCAACATATAGATTAGATAAACAAATGACAATTGACTTCATCATCAAAATCTGAGATTCAATAGTTCAGTCATCGTGACCTACATCCACTTTGTCGATTCCTCTTCCATCGAGGCCACCGGCATCCACTATCGGTCTTCCTTTAATAGGTGAAGACCAACCACCTTTTACAACTCGATTCTCATTTTACTAGGTTTAGGAGATAACTCTTACACCCCCACTCACTCCTCTCTCAAACTATTCTAACACTTAGAACTTTAAGAGGAGCTCATACAAGATTGCAGCAGTATTTCTATCCTTTTTTACTCTCAATACTTGTGTATGTTAACCAGGGATGAGAGGGGTATTTATAGGCTTCAAGTTGATTCAAACTTGAAGCCTAAAAATATCTCATCCCGGGTTTTCCGGGCACGGGCGGTACCACCGCCTGACATAGTCTTGGAGATTGTGCCACGATGGTGTCACCTCTTGGGACACTATTTGAGCCTTTTCATTGGGCCCAACATAGTTCTTACATGGGCCCAACTAGCCCCTAATTGGGTTGGCCTAAATCCAAACCCAATTACATGCTAACTACGTTTCCTAAGACATATTCTAAGCTAAACAAGTCTATAAGTCTAGTTTCTTCCGGCGAGCTTTCGGTTATCTTCCAGTAAACTTCCGACGAACTCTCAGCAAGCTCCTGGACTTCATGATGATCTACTTGGTGAGTTCCGACGAGCTTCTCTGGTAAGCTCCGAGACTTCTCGGCTGGTTCTGACAGAACTTTCGACGAACGTCCGGACTTCCGACGAACTCTCGAACTCCTAACGAAATCGTGCCCTTAACTCCGGGACTTCATTTTGCTTAATGCCTTGCTATCATTGTTAATCCTACACATATAAAATACACTTCAATCTAGACAATTAATACTAAGCATCAATCATGTTGTTCGGCATGTCATTGGTCCCTCAACGCTTCGTCCGATTCTTCGGCGCATCGTCCTCTCTTGTGGCCTATTGCCCAATCGGCTAGTTGACTCCACAACTTCGATATCCTTGGCGCAGTATCTGCTCTTCTTGGCCCGATGCTCGAATACATGGCCCAAAGACTTTTGTCGATACGTTGACCTATCCTCCGGCTCGACGTATAATCTTCTGACATGTTTTCCCCCGACACAACATGATTTTTCTTACTTTAATTGTCTTATTCTGATCAAAGCATCCCACGTCACTCAAAACATAGATTAAATCATAAACACTTATCAATTGGTTTCATCATCAAAATCCAAGATTCAACAATTCCTCCCTCCAAGTTGCTGCTCAAAGGCTGTAGAAAAGATTCATCTATTGCTTACAAAAGAAGATGAATACATGGCTATTTATAGGGTTTCTAAACCCTAACTCCTAATAGGACTCCTACTCAAGACACCTACTCAATTAAGACTCCTCAAGACTCCTAATAGGACTACTACTCAAGACTCCTATTCCTTTACAACTCCTAATTCTTCTCTAAGAAATAACCTCCAAACCCTAGTCGGCCTTTTCATCTCTTTAATAGAGGTCGGCTTAGGTTGGTTTTACATGAATGCCCCTCTCAATTAGGACTCTCCTAACTAGAGTCCTAACATCATCATCATATATTTATTTGAAATAAATTCTTCTTTGGGATTATCTAAATCTCCTAATTATATATGTCAATATTCTTTTCTTAATATTATTTAGGATTAGTTTCTTAATATAATTTTATAAGTTATTGGTCTATGTCACTTTGGTGGCTACAAGACCAATACAATAATATAAAATATAATTTAAAATATTTTATAAATGATAAAACTTTTATTATGATTCACATCCTAAAAGTCTATCATCCCAAGCCACTTTGGTAGTTACAAGTCAGATAAAACTTAAAGAAGATAAGTTACAAATAATATTCATTAAATTTTTTAATACAATTTATGCTAAGCAGTTCAATAATAAAATAACAACCATAATAATTATTGAACGTTAATCAATAAAAAAAAAGAACTCATATAATAATCATGATAACATATAAATCATGCCTTCATATCAAAGATAAACATTATTTCATAATTTTAAATATATACATATGAATAACTAAATAAATATCGAAGAACAATAATTGGATTTTATTTAGCATATGTAAAAATTACAATCAATAAGTCATGTAAGAAAACTATAAAAGTAAACCATAATTTATATTTTTTAAATAAAATTAAATCTAATTAAATAATCCAAATATAATCATGATCAAATTCAAGAATAATTATAATAAATCATATTTATCAATTTTATAATTAAAGATATAAATTAGAATTCTCAATTTTATAAGGGTAAAACTATAAATATATTGACAGGACATAAACTGGAATTAAGAGATTTATAAAGGGCAGATATGTTATTTGACAAAAACCCTAGTCTTGCCATCGCCTGCACATGGCTGTCGCCACCGCGACGTTACGTGAGCTAGTGCACGGTCGTTACTTGCAGGTGGCTACTGACTATGCGACCCCCCTATAGCACTAACCCGGCGTGTGGTCATCGCCTACACAACCAATGCTTGTGGGTGGCTGTCGATTGTGTAGCCCCCCTACAACACTAACTCGACGTATAGCCGGTGCCCTGTTGAATCTCAAATTTTGATAATGAAATCAATTGGAAAATTGTTTGATCCAATCTATATGTTAAGAAAAGTGTGCAGGATTAATTATGATAGCGATTAAGGTATAAAGCAAAACGAAGTGTTGGAGTCAAGATCGAGAATTCATTGGGAGTTGGTCGGGAGTCCAAAGGTTTGCTAGAAGTGCCCCTAGAATTGGTCGAGAAGTTTAGGAGCTTGCTAAAGAAGTTTATCGGAACTCACCAAGAACATCATCATGAGTCTAGGAGCTTGTCGAGAGTCCATTGGAAGATTGCCGATCATCAAAAATCCATCAGAAGATCGTCGGAAGAAACCTAGACTTACTGGACTTGTTTTGTTTCGTGTGTGTCTTAAAAATCAAAGTTAGCACATAATTAGGGTTAGGATTAGGAGGTAATCCCACTAACTCAATTAGGGACCAATTAGGCCCAAAACAGGGCTGAGTTGAGTCAGATGGAACGCCCACTCGCCCACTTGGAGTGTTGCCAAGCGGTGGCACCGCTTAGGGTGGGCGGTGGAACTGCTTGAGGCTCAGCTTCCTATGTGATTTGGGCAGTAGTATCACCTAGACTAAGCGATGATATCACCGGTAGTTAATGTCGCCAAGTGGTGGTACCGCCAGAGCCTAGTCTCTAAGGCTCTGTCAAGTGGTAGTACCGCTAAACTGGGCAGTGGTACCACATAATATCAGAGTGTTAGGCGATAGTACCGCTCAATAATGGTAGTGTTACTGCTAGTATCTTGATAACGGAGGATGTGACACTTTTTGGCTTCAATTCTAAAGCCAATTGAGGGCTATAAATATTCGGATCAAGAGCAGTACTAAGAGGGGGGGTGAATTAGTATAGCGAAAAACTTTCACGATTTCAGAAAATTATTCATTTTATTTAAAATCGATTCCAACGAAAATAGTTTCGATTCAATCAATTTCGGAGAAAAGTTGAACTTGAAAGGTTTCGTAAAAGTGCAAGAGAAAATTAAGGAGATTTGTAGTAATGTAAATTGGTCAAATGAAAAGCAAACCATGATTTAGAGTGGTTCGATCAACGTGACCTACATCCAATTTTGGATTTCTCCTCCGACGAGGTCTCCGGCATCCACTAACGGCCTTCCTTCAATAGGTGAAGACCGAACTGTTGAGAAATCTGGGGGTGACATCACATGCGCAGTGGAAGAATAAGAAAAACAAAATCCCCTATTCCCAAAGAGATGTTCTGTTGGGAAATCATTGGGGGGCGACATCATATGCGCAGCGGAAGAACAAGAAAACAAAATCCTCGATTCCCAAAAAGATGTTCATCGTCGTGCGAAGATTGGTGCGCAAAAATCCGCAAAACACAAAACTGCGTATAGAGATTGTGTTACCTAGGGAGATCGTATATCCCTGTTTCCTTGCAGATCCTTAGGAGAGGGTGAAGGAGGTTAAGCGTCCTCCTCTCTAGCGGTGATCAACACAGTAGGGTTACGACGATGCTCCTCAAAACTCCAGGCCTGCTCTGAGGTGGAGAGGGAGAGGAGAATAGGAAAGGCAAGCAAAGACTCTAGCCTATGAGG